>JAJHUR010098946.1:0-16885 GCA_027495735.1 Lutjanus campechanus | reverse complement strand
AGTCCCGTGTCCTCGGCTCGGTACAGACGCAGCAGTGTGTCCATCAACCCCAGCTGTCCTTCACAGGTCAGTGTGTTTAACCGTGATGATGCATTCACTGTCTGGTCCAGTCGCTCATCAACCTGCCGACTCTCATCCATCGTTTGTCTTTCTTCTCCTCCTTCAGCTCGTCCCCCTCTCTCCGTTCTCTCTGACCGGAGACAGACTGGACCAGAAGAGACAGGTGAGGACGTATTACATGTCTCTTCCCTATTTGTCTCTTTTCACACAGACACAAAACAAAAGTCTGTGTTTTCACATCATCAGAACAGACTGAAAGTGAACCAGGAGGTGTTCAGACTAAATCCAGATTACAGGGTTTAGACTTAATCCAGATCAGAGGATTTAGATTAACTAGATGAGATGCTAAACATTAAATTCAGACAAACAAACAAAAAGTCTTAAATGTTATTCAAAGAAATCTGTTTGAAGGAGTTAGTAATCTGACGGAGTGGACGGGGTCAAAGGTCAGCAGAGGTGTGACCCTCAGGTCAACATGCAGGTTAATAACAGCTGTCTGTGTTCATACAGGAGGAGAATATGGAGATGATGCTCAGAGGGAGTCTGCAGAGACTCAGGTACAGCAGCACGTCTACAGACTGTTCACCTGTTTGAAGTTTACACCAAATCTAACCGCTGGCTCCTCTCTGTCTCTCCCAGTGCTTCCAGTCTGATCCCAGTTCCTCCAGTCAGCCAGTGGCACGACCACGCGTCAGTGGTGAGCACCTCCAGTCTCCCTGGCTCTTATTTTGAAGGGTTCTGGTGGTAGTGGTTCCTGTCAGTGAGGACATTTTACTGACCAGGTTCATTTCTGTAATGCTGAGGCTCATGGGTAATGTAGTGCACGGCTGCAACTAACCATTAACTTCAAAGTTAATTAATTGGTTGATTATTGTTTTGATTAATAGTTTTAAAATCAGAAAATGATGAAAAACGTCAGTGTTTCAGAGTCAAAGATGACGTCTTCAGATGTCTCGTAAGAAACTGAAATCAGAGAAATTTGCCGTTTTTTTCTTTAACAAACGTGTCAAACTGATTAATCGATTATCAAAATGGTTGGAGATGAATTTAATAATTGATTATTTGATTGTTGCAGACGTCCTTAAGAATCGAGATATTAATAATTATGGTGGTTTCTCAGTGTGAAGTAATCATCTGGATTATGAGTTTAATCGAGATTAAACCATTCAGAGTGACTCCAGATCAGAGGATTCAGACTGAATCCAGATCAGACTGTTCAGTATAAATCCAGATCAGAGGATTCAGACTGAATCCAGATCAGACTGTTCAGTATAAATCCAGATCAGAGGATTCAGATTGAATCCAGATTAGCAAGACAGTTTATTCATAGAGCACATTTTGTACAGTTTTACACAAACAAAAAAGAGACACACACATAAAGAAAAAATACAATAAAAAGAAGGTGCAAGATAATAAAACGGTCATTTAAAGGAGAGTCATTAAAAGTTAAGTGATAAAGAAGATTTATTATTAATATAAAATAAACTAAAGTGTAATAAAAACATTGACTTCAGAGGCCTGTGGACCAGTCGAGTTCAGCTGTAAACTTGATCTGTCAACAGTTTTTAACCTGGACTTTAAAATGACTTCATGAGGTTTAAGATCTTCTGTCAGTTCAGAGGAGTCGTTTCCAAACACCGGGTCGTGACCCTCAGGTGGGTCGCAGGAGATTTTATTTGGTCACCAAATAAATAAAAGACTGTGGAAGAAGTTTTATATCTGCAGCACATCTTTTATAAAACATAAAAATGTGTTTATTTTATGATGAAAAGATAAAAACAGGAGCCTGTAAATTCTGACAGAACTTTGGTCTCATTTATGAACGAGGCTCAAGTGTCACTACACTGTAAAAACAAAAAAGTTAAAAAACTCAAAATTTCAAGGAAACTTACTTGAAGAGATTTTTGATTTGAGTTTTGATTCCAACTAATAAAGTTTTGTTGAGATAATTTACTTTTCTTAAGATGAACTTAAAACACAAAAAACTGTATTTTAGAATTTACTGAGTAAACTCAAAGTAAAAGTAAATAATGGTTAATATTCTAAAATGTATTTTTTTAATTTTCTTTTTTACTTTAGAAACATATTCTCACATCTTCAAGTACAGTAACACAAATGGTATGAAGGTATTAAAAGAAGATAAATGTATATATGGTATCTTATCCAAGTTCAAACTAGAAAGAAAAAAGCTGTAAGATAAAATCTTGTACCAAATATAAAGTCTGTCATCCTGAGTTTGTTTAGTTTGATTCATTTATTTTCTTATAATTTCAAAGAATAAACACAGAAACATAACTACAGACATCCAGAAATAAATAAATTATAGTGTTTGTTGTCACATCGTTACATGAATGTTACTGTTGGATACTGAGACACCTGACAGGACAAATCAATAAGAATTATAAAAGTTCCCTCAGATCATTACTTCAATAAAAATCTGGTCTCAGAGGTTTGAGATATTGTTCCCATCTCTCCCAACATCTTTAAGTTTCTGTTCACTAAGTGAGGAACGTTTGTTTATTCACTGATTTATTGATCAGGTCTGTTGTGAACTGGGTTCTGATGGTTTGTACAGTTTTAGAGATCAGAAGGTTCAGACTGAATCCAGACTGGAGGTTTCTGATTGATCCACTTTTTCACCTCTTCTTCTTCTTCTTCTTCAGTGGTTCCCATCACAGGACAGCGGCGTCACGCCCAACTCCTCCCCGAGTCCCACCAGGAGGTTCAGGTACGTAAACAAACACACACAAACCTCTTTATGGTTTTATTTATTCTGCGTTCAGAGTCTGAATCAGTCGACTCACACGTGTTCATCGTCCACAGACCAGCAGTCAGCGCCACCGTCAGATGGCCGGCTTTAACTCCACTCAAGAGGAAAGGTAACGAGTTCATGTGTGTTCGTCTGAATTTAAACCTGCAGGAACAAACTGTCAACACAACACTGATATATTATTACTGTCGGCCAGCAGCTTCTGTTTATTTGGAAGAATATTCACTTTAGTTCTGTTTTTGGTCTCCTCCTCCAACTTTGAGAGAAACGTGTCTCTCAGAAAACAACACTTTTAGTCTCACACAGTAAAACCAAAATACATACAAGCAGCTTTTTGTTCCATTAATAGTTTAAAAATGATTGTAGCTGTTTGATAGAGAAACCTTTTTCTTTTTGTTTGGTCTCCGTCCACATGGAGACAAAGTTTTCTACCTCTGAGAGCTTTTGTTTTTATCTGAGATCTGGATACACTGAAAATCAGAAAAAAGAGAAAAAACTAAACGTCTGAATGTTCACCACATCAGAACTTATTTAGAAAAAGTTGTTTCCATCTCTGCATTAAGCAAAAACGGCAAAAACCATCTCAGGTGAAATTTTTTGCGCAGTAGCTTGTTTGCACATGACGTCAGGACGCTGCGTCGCTGTGGCAGGAAATGCAGATGGAGGGCAGGAAGTAATTTTCTCCTGAAGAAACAGTCCAACAAATGGTTAAATGCAAATGTTTTGCGACATGTATGGTTGTTCAAATATTTTTGAATGCTTTCATTTGTTGTTTTGAGTAGAAAGTGGAGAACAAAGCAGTTGCCTCAAAAGACGGCAAATCTTTAAATTCAGTCAAAAAATCTGTCTTTTTCAGAAGATAAGGATCCAACATATCTACTTAGTTTCTGTTTATATCTTCCACTTGCTACATACTTGCTACATACATGTTCGTGTACGCACCCCCACCCTGCCCCATCTGAAGCTATGGTTGTGCACGTCCTCAGAAATTAACGCTTTGCATACACAAACGCAAATGCATGGTTAAACAGCAAGTATATCTCCGGCCTTAATTTCTGAGAACACACAACCATCGCTTCAAACGGACGCAGGATACATGAGGCAGCCATGAAACGTAGGGATGTGTAGGGGTGCGTACGCGGATGTGTAGTTAAAAGCAAGTATATTTCCAGCATCGACGTTATTACAAGAGGAAGATATAAACAGAAAATAAGCAGATATGTTGGAGGTGATCCAGCTTAACGCTGCGCAAACACATGATTAAACAGCAAGAACATCTCCAGTCTAAGCACAATATGGACTTTCCTCCCTCTCATCCATAGCTGTTGTTTACTTCCTGCCCTCCATCTGAATTTCGTGCGTCACCAGCATCACGTGATTGTAAACAAGCTATTGAGGAAGGTTTTTCCCCTAATGTTGCCGTTTCCATCAACCTTTTCTGATGTGAAGCTTCAAAAAATGTTGCTGGAAACACACCGTGTTTCAGCTGCACCACCTGCAGTATTTACAGTGTTTATAAAGTTGTGAACCTCTTTGTGTCTCAGGAGGGGTGGAGTCTGACGGACCCCCGAAGAAGCTTTTTGTTGCCGGGGTAACAGATCCTGCCAACCGCAGCAGCTACACCGTCAGGTGAGGATCATCCTGAACACACGTCAGTCTTATTAGCATGAACATGCTAACATGAATGAAGCTTATTTTTTCTGCCTCTGTCCCCCCCCCCTCAGCGTCTCTCAGTCGACGGCAGACTCCCCCCCTGCAGGAGGCGTCAGTCCTCAGTCCAGCCCCCTGTCTCTCTCTCCTCCCCCCTCCTTCACCCCCTTCACCTCCCACCAGCACCCCGGACACTAAACCCCACCCAGAGTCATGACCCTGTCACTGTGGGTGCAGACCGACCACCAGCAGGAACATCGACCCCCATCGCACCTTACTTCTGTTCCAATCATCTGCCAGTATCACTGTAAGCCCCGCCTCCTCCTGCGACCACATTGGATGGACAGATGGCTGAGATGTGTCCAAACGTCTGGTTTTCTGCTCTGAGTGGCTTTGTTGTCATGGAAACTATCTCTTCTGGATGCTGAGTTTCTGATCTTCTCGCCAACTGCTTCTGTTGGTTATTAGCCGCTCCTTCACTCTTCAGTTAACCCCTCAGAGACCGCACCATGTCGACTGTTTCTGGGCAGAAGGACTCGTTTATTTGCTTACGGTTTACAGAGGATTCTTCATCAGCATCATCGCAAGACCACGAAAAACTTTTGGGGAACTGAGGACACACGGGTTGTGTCGTCAGGTAGAGGGCTGGAATTAAACGCCCGTGGCTGATTCGGATTTGTTACGGAGAGAAACACAACGTAAAGTTGTACTGATACAGGGTAAAAGGATAGAAGAGTGAAGCACACAAACGTCTCTGAACAGCCTGGAGACCGTCTCAGTCCTTGGATGCATTTCTCAAGACCCTTTTTCACCAAATTAGTTGTGGTTCGGTTCAAGAATCTTGGAACCCCGGTGCTATCCAGCGAACCATCCAGCATTTCCACCAGCTTTAATTGGAACCATTGTAATAAAGGATGTCATCAGCAGAGGGCGCCGCAGAACAACCTGTAGAATGACACGTCAGAAAACCTGCTGGGAACCAACTTTTCAGGCTCCAAACCAATTTATCTTCAGTGGAAATGTTCCAAATGGTTCAAAATTGTGTTCTCTGGACCGGGGCCAGTTCCATGTTGGTGGGAAAGGCCTGTCTGAGACGTGGACTGGGACAAACAATGTGGGACGGTTCTGTCAAATTTGTTCTGCATCGTCGGGAATCCTTGGATAAAATCTTGGAGCTGCTCCTTGGAGGACGCGGCTCCAGTTCAATCTGATCAATCAAGTCGTTGCTGTTTATGAAGTTCCAGATCTTCTCTGATCAGGTCTTGGTGGTTCTGAAGAAGTTCTAAGTAGGTCTTGAGTTGTAATCAAGACAAAGTCACAGGAGACAACAAAATGTTTCCGGACCAAGTCAAAGCACTTCAGGAACATCTGGTTCCGCCGTCAGTGATCCAGTCGACACGTATCGATCCGGTCTTTAAGTCACGTTATGAGCGTTCATGACTGACGGATCTGTACGAACGTCTGGACTCTGCCAGCACTTCATCAAGTCTGTGCACTTCCTGTCAATTCCACCGTCAACTTCAATAAAACATATATTCAGAACATCGGTTGAAGATGATGAATTTTTCATCTTTAAGGGCCGTCACCACCAACAACGATAACTACAAGAAAAAATAAATAAATATAAATATTCAAGTGGTTGATGGAGTCCACAACTATAACAAGAGCGACAGAAACGTCAGCGAACATTCGCTCTAATTTACAGGTTATAGTCGATAACTTGTTAAAGTTTCTGTAACATAAAACCGAGACTTTGGTCTTTACTCGTGTTCTCGTGTTCTCATGTTCTCTTTGACAATCGACAGGAAACCATCAAATTATTCTCACCTCGTACAAAAGTATGAAAAAACTTTGTCTTTAAAAGACGTCACCTGTTTTTCAAGTCTTTCCTGCGACGTCGTCGTAACACAATCAAAGATATTTAGTCAAAAGTAAAGAAACCAGAAAATATTCACATTTAAGAAGCTGGAATTTCTTTTTGACTTTTTCTCTCAAAATTATTGGATTATCAAAATAACTGGCCGTTAATTGAACCGTTAATTAATCGTTGCAGCTCTCCTAACTTCTTTATCTTTACACATTCTGTGTAATTTACAGCAGTAGCAGCTGTTTCCTGAGCTGTCGACACAACGTTACGGTTCATCACATCGTTATCGTTTGAAGTTATAATTATCGTTGTTGGTGTGGACGGTCCTAAAGTCAACAGATTTAACAACTTGTTAAATATATAAAAACCTGATAATCCAATGAAACACTATAAAACAATCTTTGTCCAAAAACAAAATGAAGGGGATATAGCTTTTTTTTTTAAGGCCAAATATGGTAGTTGAGTATTTCCTGTCAGGTGTTTCTGAACCTGACAAACGTGAAATTCAGCCACTGAACAAAGTTTCAGTCATTGAAGCTGAAGATTTTTGTGTTTTAACGAAAGGTTTTAGTCGTCTGTCACAGCTGACTGAAGCGCTCTGGTTTTACCAGAAGAAACTTGACAGACGTCGTTTATTTGTCGACAGTTTGTTAAACTTTGGCCGCCGGTTTCACCGCAGGAGGACGGTTTTCTCCCGGGATGACAGACTGGTTTTTACAAACTGGCTCCCAGTCAGCAGCAGCGTGAAGAACTTGTGGTCTGTTTGTTAATAGTGTATCTATATGTGAATATTGACAGTCGGAGCAGCTGATATGTGCTCACTTTTCTTCAGCCTGCAGTGTTTGATTGTACATATTGAATCTGCAGGAAGCGGCTGCGCTCTTCACTCATAAACGTGCATTTATTATTTTACTTTTTTTAGTTTTCTGTCTGAGCGACTTCAGTCGTCTCAGAAATCCCCTGAAACCCTCCTGTTTATTACTCGCTGTTCATCTGTTTCACCCTCTGACGTATCGAGTGAACATGTTCTGAAAAAGGTTTTCAGGCGTCTGTCGGCCTTCATCTTTTATAACCACAGTTACAACAGTCTGTTTTCAGACCGGGACAAATCTCACTCAGTCTCCATTTTTGCACTTCAAAGAAATCCTTTCAATTTAACAATTCAGCAGTTATCATCTGCTGCCCACCATGGTCCAAAATCACACAGGTCTCATAGAGGCTCCGGAAAAATCAACAGAATCTGCATGTTAGTTCTGGAACGACGGCGTATTTGGGTTATTGTAGGTTTTAAAAAACATGATGGGGCCAAAGGAGAGGGGGGGGGGTAATATATATCTGTGAGGAAAAACTGATATTCTCTGAGACTGAAAGGGAAAATTTATCAGAGAAAATTTGAGGTAACAGGCTGGACAATAAGTTAAAAGTTTTTATTTATCAAATTCCAATTATCCAAAAATCAACGTAATCTCCACGTTATTTATGGTACGATGTTTATTTACAAGAAGAGAAAAATTCAGATATTCTCTGAGATTAAAATGGTAAATTTATGACAAAAAACTCTAGTGTTTCCTCTGATAACCCCCGTCCTCCTGGTCTGTATTTTATTTGAATTTTGTTTGTTTTTTTAATCAACAATGGACCTGATTTGCTGTCGTACGGTGAAAAAAACAACAAAACAAAGTCTTCCCCTCATGTTATTTACAGGACGTCGTATTAGAGCCACTGTTGGTCCTGAGCAGGGAGAGTGGTGGGAGGGGCTAATATATATATGTATATATATATTCTCAGAATAAAGTCAAAGCTTTTCTCTGAAGATTTACCTTTTTAATCTCAGAGAATATCTAATTTTTTTGTGTGTAAATTTTGGAGTTTTTTATCGCGGAGTCGAGAGAAGGGGCGATATTCTGACGCTGAAATCGTAAATTTACAAGAAAAAGCCCCTCAGATATTCTCTATGATTGAAACAGTAAATGAGAGATAAAACTGTAAATCTTGGAACGTCCCCCCTCCCCTGGTTGTTTTATTTTAACCTACAGTGGTCCTAATAAACATCATGCAGCAGTAACCTGAGCTGCTGATCACAGCGGTGTGTGAAACAGCTGGAGTCCTGCAGAGGCTCCGTCATGGTACAACAGTGTGTTCAGGTCACTGTGGTATTAAATAAAATGACAGAGCTGAGGGGAGAGAGATATTCTCTTACAAACCAAAAAATGATCCCCCCCCCCCACAGCTCTGCATTTTGTTTCCCACCTACATCATGGTAAAGGGGGCAGTACAATGTGATATATTCTGAGATTAAAACTGACAATTAATGAGGGAAAAATGATCTCCTCCCCTGTTCAATATATTTGTTATCTGCTGCACACGAGCATCGTTCATCCTTCAGAAATATTACGTCGACTTTAATAAGCAACTGTTCACCAGTGTGGATTTTTATTTTAATCTGCGATATTTTCTTTTTTTTTCATCGTCTTTGTCTGAAATTATTGTAACGACTCGATACGAGTGCACAAACCTGACTCTGTGGAGTCGGTGATGCTCGTCGCCACCTCGCCTCTACAGGGGTCAGAGGTCAGAAACGAGCTGCAGTTCTGCTTCCAGCGTTTGCACTTGCACAGTATTGTACAGTTTTGTATTATCACTCATCATTGTGCCTAAACATTTCGTCATACGTAGGAGGAGCGACGGTCAGAGATTTTACTTCCCTCGCCGACAGAACGACCTGGTCTTGTTCCCGACCTGTCAGCTGTGAGGTGTGTTTGTACATAGAGTCTCTATAAGCTGTTTTTATAGACGTGTCTTTATGTCCTCGTGACTCAGACTGAACTCAGTCAAATCAATTCCACATGTTTTAGTCACAGATTGGACTTTTTTTTTTCTGTCGTCATGACTTTGCAGTTTGACCATTTTATTCTTTTTTTTCTGATGAGTCACATATCCTGATGTAAGAAATGCTGTTGAGTTTTGCTGCTTTTTCTCTTTCCTGCTTTATTTCTTTACTTGTTCCCGTCTGAGAGAATCTGTCCTGCTTCATGATGAGTTTGGTTTCAGACAACGAGGCTGAAAATCTTCATTTAAAACGTCCAAAAACTACATTAAAAGCTATGAAAGAACAGCTGTATGTGCAGATATTTTTGTAATGCTGTGTGAGGTAATTATCTAAAAAAAACCTTTAATTTATCTTGTTATATAAAGAAATCAGGATAATTAACGTGATCTCCAGATAACAGCTTCGTTAAAACAAGCCTCACCTCAGTTAAAATGTTGAATCATGTCACAGAATCAAACCGACCAGATTCTGATTTAAATCAGACTCGAGCTGATCAAAGAATAAATCAGAGTTTGATGAATCTGATCAGATGTTTTGATACATTTTTAATACTCAAATGTTTCAGACACATTTTAGTCTCTGAAGCAGGTTTAATGTCTTCACATGTTTGGAAAACATAAAAAATATTTAGAGATTCAAACCTGCCTGAAGCAAACTTTCTTTATTACCAGAGCTGCACCGAATGGAGCTAATCAATCAATCAATCAATCAATCAATCGTCAAGTTTGAATATTTTAAAAAACGACATTTGGTGCAGCTTTTTAATACTAAATATACAAAAAACAGTTTGGTTCTAAAGAAACCGTCAAGAAGTTTTAAACACCTGCAGGGATTAAAGGAGCGACTGAGACTTTTCCTCCTTCCTCTGAGGGGGCGGAGTCAAAGCTTCAGCAGGAAACATCACGCTCCTACATTTGCATATTTGTGATTACAGTAATAAACTGTAAAAATCCAGTTACAGGTTAAATTTACATTAAAAATGTGTTTTTAGAAGCTTAATTATCTCTGAACGGGCGAGAAGCAGGACAGATTTCTCTCCGAGGTGACGACGCGCTGCCAAATTCATCCCGCTGCACAAACTGTAGCTTTAAGACACGTTTTCTGTTTGTTCTGTTTCACTTTGCACTCGTCACATCCTGCACAGCTCGAGTCTGAAGAGACAAACAGGTTTAATGTAGCCGCATCGAAATGTGACAGAAACGTCAGCAGATCCGACGGATCTCTGCTGCAAAGAATGTTGTTGTTGTTTTTAAGCCAAAAATTCTTCATTAAAATGCAACAAACTTCAAATCTCTGTACGACATGAAGAAGAGTGTTCATAGTGTGTATTTGTCTCATCTTCCTCACCTTCATCCTCACTGGATTTTTTGTGTCTCAGAGCTCAAATCATTTAAAGTCCAGTTAACTTTTCTCTTTTAATTTAATGTACGTTTCCACTGTGACTGGAGATTTTTCCTCCCGTCGCTCTGGAACCGTCTGCTCTTTGAACTGATTTTGTTCCTGTGACACATTTTTCAGCCTTGTTTCAGTTTTTCATCATGTGGATTTAAGCTTTTTGTTCTGGACGTTCTCACGTGTTTTATTCTGAACTTCTCCTCCACATGATGCCAGTTAGACTTTCATTAGTCCTCGAGAAGGTTTTTGAATCGAGCGTCGGAGCGCCGTTCTTCTTCTTCTTCTTCCTGTTTGTGTTTTTCTGTTTGTCGTCATGGAGACAGAAGTTTGATCATGTAGCGAGTAACCAGACAACGTTTTTCAGTATTAAAGTGATATCTCACTCTGGCAGAACGCGGTGATTTCCCAGCACTAAAACTGACCCTTCCTGTGACCCGTAGTTTCTCTCCATCACACGCTTTATTTTCATTTAGGTTTTGACAAAATAATCTGAACTCGAGGTCCAGTTTTATTTGTTTCCAGAACTTAAAACTGCAGGTTGCAGGTTCAACGAAACCCCGACGGTCTGAAAACAAACGGCCGTCTCACTGCTCCGAAAAAAGACAAAAACAAAAACATCTGGTGTAACTCATGTCTAATATTTTATCCAGTTCAGATAATGTAGTTTTTAAAATTTATCTTTTAAAAATTGTTCCATAACCTCGAATCAACCCATCAAAGGGTGGCTCCGCCCACTTCTGGTTTAAGTCCCGCCCACCCTGAGTACAGATACAGATAATTTAGTTGGTTGAACAGAACAGGCAACAGTACACTGCTCATCCCGAGTTTTGTTGCCTAAACTCAACCAAACTGACAGTTATGACTTTAACCATGTGTTTATTATTGTTACCATGACAACGAAGGTCATCTGATGTTTGCACATCAAAATACACCAAAATATTCAGAGTAAAAATCTCCGGGGAGACTGTATTTTCAGAACAACAGTCCTTCGGAGCAGTGGGCTTTTGTTTTTGGTCCAGTGGGTCCAACATGACCAAGTTCACGGACAAAAAACTAAAAAAAATTGGGCCTTTAAAGATTATTTTGTCAAAAGTTTTATTTCCAAGGTCGAGATTGAACTGGTATGTTTTTTGTGAAGAAAGAATTCAACTTTCTTTACTCTTTAAAACGCTTTAAAAAGTCGACTAAAAAAGAAAAACCAGTTCTCGCTGTTCCCCCGTTTCCAGTCTTTATGCTAAGCTAAGCTAACCAGCTGTGAGACGAGTATCTTCTCATCTAACTCACTGCCAGAAAGCAAATAAACGCCAAGTTGTATAAAATGTTTTTAAGTTTTGTGTGTTGGCTTCATTTCTCTCCTTCAGGCTGTAAAAGTTAAAAAGTTTAAGCACTTTAAATTTACACGCAAAAAACCCCAAAAACCCAAAAACCCCCACGTTCCCTAAAACGCAGAAAGTCATGTGACAGTTAAACTACATGATGTGATGTTTTCGGGTGACGGTGCTGAGAAACGACGGCGTTCTGCTGCAGCGAGATACGACTTTAAAAAGGGCTGCTAGAGTTTTACTGGAGATGATAAAAGGGAACTAAAAGCACATCTATGAAAACATTCACAAGTATTTTCAACATGTACATAGTTTTTTTTTCTTTCTTTTTCTTTTGGACAAATTCTCGACATAAGACAAATGAGATGATGTATTTTTATGCAACTGTAAAATAAAATTCTATATTCAAGTGTTCATTCCCTCCTGATGATCTCATGGCTGTAAAAATGACGCAGAATGACTTTTTAGTTTTTAGTGGAAACAATTCATCTACAAACTATAAATATATATTATATTGTATAAAAACTATCAATAAAACAAAGTCTGTATCATATCAGAACACGTGTTTTATTTCTCCTGAAGGAAAGTCTGACTTATTACAACTCGGGTCTTCATTTTGTAGTTTGTCATTTTCTTATTTTGTCCTTTTTCATTTTCACTAAACTATTTTCTACCATTAAATCAACATTATTATTATTATGACATGAAACCTGAGAGTTTCAGGTCTGTTGGTTCATCTGAAGATCTGAAGACGGAAACTTGAAACTGGAAACGATTAACTGAGAAAATAACTGACAGATTATTTCAGATCGTTGCAGCTGTGATTATTTTTATTTCATTATTTGGTTTATAAAATATCAAAAAATATTAATTTTGTTCTGACCAACAGTTCAAAGTCCAGATATTCACTGATGAATCATATAAGTCTTAAAATGGTAGAAAATGTTTTCAGCCTCGTTGATATGAAATATGAAGATTTCCTGATTTGTCTGTTTGTTCTCATATTAAAGTGAATATTTTTATTAGGGGTGGGACTTTAACGCGTTAAT
Organism: Lutjanus campechanus; assembly: GCA_027495735.1. Taxonomy (NCBI): domain Eukaryota; kingdom Metazoa; phylum Chordata; class Actinopteri; order Lutjaniformes; family Lutjanidae; genus Lutjanus; species Lutjanus campechanus. Next base: position 3,942 of record JAJHUR010098946.1, on the reverse strand, counting down.
TATGATTAATTAATTACAAAAAAAATAACGCGTCAAAAAAATTAACGCATTTAATCGCGGGACGGAACGGAACGTTTGTCAGTGCTTGACTTCCTGGTCGACCGATCACACTGATGCACAAGACAGGCCAAAACACACCGCCAGCGGACGCCGCGCGTCAAAACAGCCGCCACCATTAAGAAGCCCCACACCGGCGGCGGCCCCGCGGGGCTTTACGCCACGAGAAACGCGGGTTTACCACGAGAAACAGCAGTTCACTGCTTCAATATAATGTTGGCTCAACTACAGTCGTTATTTACTTGTGTGTTTCTTGCTTTTCACTGTAGTTTCAACTGTTTCACCTGTTCCTCCTGAGCTCCAGTTCCTCTCTCTGCCTGCAGTCTGTCTCCCTGCAGCTCATCTCTGCCTCTGTGTAGAACGATGGAGAGACTAGAGCCTCTGTACAGACACTTGTGCTGTTTGTCTTGACTTGTTTGACTCTGCTAGTCAGGCCTGCATGGCAGGGATTCACATCTCAGTGCTGCCGAGGTGTGTGTCTGTTAACTGTTTTTAGTCAAGTGGCTGACGCTGGACGTTTCACTTCACTTTCACAACAATATTTTGTTGTTTAAATACAAGTATGTGTCTATCATTTGATTAAGTCATATACCAAAATCCATTTATATTGAAAAATGTTGCTTCTTGTGGTAAATATGGTTATGCGATTAAAATGCGATTAATTGAGATTAATTAATCACAAAGCCTCTAATTAATTAGATTAATTTTTTTAATCAAGTCCCACCTCTATTTTTTATAAATGAGACGTTTGAAGACGTCATCTGAGACGTTTCTCATTATTTTCTGACAGTTTATAGACGCTGCAGCTTTAAATGAAACATTACAGTTACTTTAATTGTAATTTGTTGTTTGATAACGTTAATAAATAAAAGTGACTGAGCGAGTAGATTTATGACTCAGCTGTGACTCATCGACAGTAAAACACAGTTTCGTTTTACTTTTCTTCTTATTTTGAGTTTAATCTGAAGCTGAACGGCTGCACCAGACAAACCAGTTAAATGAGGTGAAACTCAAACCATTTCAAGACTATTGATTAATTATCAATTAACACATGTTTAATTGGTTAAATTCTGATTTGATCATTCATTGATTAATGATGAATCATTAACTTCCTGTACAATCTGACTCAGCAAATATCTGACTGATTTTATTTCTTCATCTAAAAAATGAACCAACTGATTCAGTCAGGCGGCGATTTATTATGAAAGTAATCTGATTACAATTTCAAGCAGTTTCAACAACTTTTCAAACAAACATTAAAGTTCGAGTGTTTTATAAACCTGCATCAGGAGGCTCAGAGGTAAAAGGTTTGGGAAACACTGATTAATAATTGAAGACAAATCCAGATGTCATGACGTTCCTCTGCACAGCTGCAAGTCAGAATATTAGTGGAATATTAATTTTGATCAGCTGTAAAAACAGCTCAGGAGGAATATTGTCTCGTTTTGGAATAAGAACAAAAACCAGAATCATGATGAAAAAAAAGACAAGCAGCCTGTTCTGACTTTAGTTTTTTCTTTACTCGACATAATCAAAGTGTTTTTACATCAATCTGATCGATTCAAGTCAAAAAGAAGAAAGTTTTTCTGAAACTCGTCGCAGCTCCGTCGTGATCGACGACCCTGCTGCTCATCAATAGATTTATTATCTACAGATTTATTATCATCATCATCAGATCTCGTGTTCAGACTCAAACCAGCCTGAATGTTTTCGTGTCTCAGCCTGATTTCTGTTCTGCTTTAATCCGCCGCTGAAAATAGTCCCTGACAGAAGCTGCTTCCTCCTGTTTGTGTTTGAAACTTTGTAGGTTTTATAAATCTGCGTCTTCAGTAGTAAAGTTGTCAATATTAAAGTATTGATACTTTTCAATACCACGTTTACAAAAAACACCAGACTGACATTAGTATCAGAACTATTAAAAACTGATCTACGAGTTCAGTTCAGTTTTTATCGTCCGGAGACGGAGACTGATCTCTTTTACTTTGATCAGAGACACTTTCCTGATTTTACCAGTTTTAACTGGTTTTATTTTCATGAATCATTTCATGTGTTTTTATTCTTACTGTTTTATTTGTTGCCCTTTGTGAAGCACTTTGTAACATGAACAGGAAATCATTTTTACATGATTATTCTTATTCGTTTGAAAAACATGATTTTTTTTGCAGGAATCTGAACCAAACGTCTGTAGAATCGGATCACGCAGCTCTGAACACTGATGTCTGTGACCTCAGCTGAGCAGGAACCAATCAGGAGGTGAGACTGAGCCGAGCGCCGGACGAACGTGTTGGTTTGAGTCTGAAGGTGAGACGTGAGACAGCAGAGCTGCTCTTTACAGTCCAGGTTGTTCTGGGACATTATAATTATTATGACATCGTTTCTTCATGTTAAAGCATCTCTACAGTTTTACTCTTTAAACCTGATGATGATGATGATGATGATGATGATGAAGGAAACACTGATCTGTAGCTCCACATTATTCTTCATGAAGCCAACACAGGATGTAAAAACTTTTTGTCTGATTTCTAATAAAACTTCTGTGAACAAACTAAAACTCGCTGATGAAACATAATTCTGTTACAAAACAAAAACCGGACCTGACGTTCGTCGCTCAAAATGTCTTTAAAAAATTAAATTGTTTTCAGTTTGGTGTTTTGTTTCTCAAAGTAAAAACTTTTAATCCAGAACTTTTTTTTTTGTTACTTGAACTTAAAAAACGAGCAGAAATATTAAAGAGACGAACGTCAGGTCGCAGGAGAGTCTCTGGAAAAATATAATAAAAGTGTACGTGTTTGACTCGACGTGATGCTTCTGGATGTTTCCAGCAGAGAGGTCAGAGGTCAGCGGGACAGGAGGGGGAGGTCACTGGAGTTCATGATGAGGCTGGAGTCCAGGTTCAGGCTCTCTGAGGAGACATGAGAGACACAGTCAGGAGATTTTACTGCAGCAGGATGTTTAACCTTTTTATTGTGGAGTAAAAATACTCTGGAAGGAAGTAAAAGTCCTGCAGAATCATCTGGAAATTCTCCTTAAAAGGTTTTATATGATTCTGAACGTTTATGTTTATGTAAAGACACAAAGTAGGAAGTGTGCGTTATAATCTGAGCGTCTCTGTTCTTTGTTCTCGGCGGCGCCTCCTCACGTTTATAAAAAGTGACCTCACAGCGCTGAGAGACTTCAGCTGGTCACATTCAACTGAAAACATCAAGTTTTCAGATATCTGTACATGAGTATTTATTTTTCTGAGAACTTTTTACTTTTTCCTCCCAAATAAACACAAAGATCACAGCAGACTCGTTACTTTAGTTTTAATTCATGTGAGATGAATTATTAATTATTATTTTACAACATTGTTCGCTGCCTTTCAACATCAAGACTGATTTCAACTTAAACGCACGAAACAATAAGACAAAGACAAGATGATTCACTGGTGGATCCATCAGAGTTTATCACACAGGACAGACGGGACGAGACGGGACAATGACAAAAAAGACGACAGAAAACATAAGAAGACAAAAAATGACATCAAAGATGCAACAAGACGAAAAAGACTTAAGATGAAAACGTCATAAAAGACGTAAGAAGACAGAACAGATGAGACGGAGAAAAACTTTACACAGAAACAGTCAGAAACGTCCTCCAGAGGACGACTTCTTACTTTTATACTCTGAAACGTTTCAGAGTCTTCTTCACTTTTACTGCAGTAAACAAGATGAATCAGTACTTTTACTTTTACCAGAGTATTTTTCTACACAAGTATCTGTAGTTGTACTTGAGTACAGACTGTGTGGACAGATGTCAGTGAATTTATATTCTAGCTGTTTATTTTCTTATTTGTCTTCTTTCCTCTTTAGTTTTTATGTTTTTTCCTTCATTTTTTCACTTCAC
>JAJHUR010098945.1:0-16143 GCA_027495735.1 Lutjanus campechanus | reverse complement strand
TTGCAACACATTCCAAAAAAGTTGTGATGGCAGCAACAAAATACTGAGAAATTTGTGCAATGCTAAAAACAAATCAAAACAAAACAGAACAAAAAAAGACTTCAACCCACCCCAAAGGTGCCTTCTTGAAAGACTCAGTCGTTAACAAGCAAGGATAGGGCGAGATCCACCACCTTTTGGAAAACTGCATGGCAAGTAGTCCAACATTTTAAGAACAAAGTTGCACAGCACACAATTGTAAGGAATCACCATCTACAATCCATAATATCATTAAAATTCAGAGGATCTGGAGACGTCTCTGCACAGGTGGCACTATATTAAAAAGTTGACATGACAGTATAGGATATTAACATCAACATTATCCAGAAATGCTGTCGACTTGTCTGAGCCAGAGCACCCCCACCCCCAAATTATGGACTACAGGAAATGACAAGGAGAAGGACAGCTTCAGGTTGTTCACACCAGCAAGGACCTGACCTGGACTCAACACACTAACACCTTCACAAGACAATGGCTCTGCAGGCACTACAGGTGCACGACTAAGAGTATCATGACTATCCATGGCTGCATCACTGCCTGGAATGGTAATTGCACCATCTTCAACTGTAAGGCATTACAGCCCATTTTTTCTGCTTCCCACACATCATCTTCGAGAACTGGCTGTTCACTTTCTGCCAAATATATCCTACACTAACTCCATTGTGGCTGATTGGTATATAAAGAATATGTCCAAAGAAAAAAGTTCAGCACTTCAAAAACTCATGAAAAAATGAGGAAGGAGTGTGGAGACCCTGCCTGGAGGAAGTCCGGGGCCCCATTTGGAGCCAGGCCTGGAAGGGAGGCCTGTCAGCAAGCACCTGGTGGCCAGGCACGCCACAGATCCTAGCCGGGCACAGCCTGAAAAAGCAACATGGCTCACACTCCTCCATCCTGTGGACCCTCCAACTGCGGGAGGGACCGCTGGGGTTGGGTGCACTGCATGATGGGTGACAGTGGTGTGACAGTGGGGTGCCCACCCCAGTGGGTGTTTGTTACTAGACTTCTGTGCTAGTCACGGACTGTTAGTAACGAACACCATGTTCAAGCATGATGATGCTCATAAGTGTATGTGGTACTAGAGCACTCTAGGCTGAAGGTCAATGATTGAGTGATTTTGTTATCATATCATCTGATCTAAGGCCATATGTATTGGACATTCGGGTGAAGAGAGGGGCTGAGCTGTCAACTGATCACCATCTGGTGGTGAATTGGGTAAGGTGGCAGGGGAAGCCTCTTGACAGACCTGGCAAACCCAAACAGGTAGTACGAGTGAGCTGGGAACGTTTGGAGGAGGCCTCTGTCCAGGTGATGTTCAACTCCCACCTCTGCCGGAGCTTTTCTGGCATCCCTGTGGAGGTTGGGAATATTGAACTGGAGTGCTCGATGTTCAAAACGTCCATTGCTGAAGCTGCAGCTGGGTCAAGGTCAAGGTGCCTCAAGTGGTGGTAACCCTTGAACATCATGGTGACATCGGTGGTCAGGGAAGTGGTCCAATTGAGGAAGAAGGCCCTCCAGGATATGTGGATATACTCCACAAGCAGTTGCAAGGTACCGACAGGCCTAAAGGATGTCAGCCTCGGCCATGACACAGGCAAAGCAGCAGGTATGGGAGGAGTTCCGAGAAGCCATGCAGAAGGACTTTCGGTCAGCACCTCAGGAGGGGGAAACTACCAAGTCAACTACCAAACAGCCAAGCTATGCATGGCAAGGATGGGATGGGTTTTGAAATGACCAGCTTTTCACTCTCGCAAGGATCCTAGAGGGGGCCTGGGAGTACACCCATCCAGTCTACATGTGTTTTGGGGATTTGGATAAGTAAGGACAATATCTCAAGTTCCTTGGGAGATATTGTGGGAGGTGCTGTGGGAGTATAGGGTGAGGGGGTCACTGTTCAGGACCATCCAATCTCTGTATGTCCAAAGCGAGAGCTGTGTTCGGGTTCTAGTAAGTCAGACTCTTTCCTGGTGAGAGTTGCCCTCCATCAGGACTGCACCTTATCACTAATCCTGTTTGTGATATTCATGGACAGGATCTCGAAAAAAGAGCTTAGCCAGAAGGCAAATATATATCTTGCGGTCAATCTTCGTTCCTACTCTCACCTATGGTCATGAATACAAGCAGCAGAAATGGATTTTCACAGGAGGGTGGCATCTCCCTTAGGGACAGGGTAAGAAGCTCAGCCATCTGTGAGGAACTCAGAGTAGAGCCTCTGCTCTTTTGCGTAGAAAGGAGCCAATTGAGGTGGTTCAGGCATCTTGTAAGGATGCCACTTGGTTAAATCCCTAGGGAGGTGTTCTATGCACATCCAGCTGGGAGGAGGCCACAGGGCAGACTGAGGACTAGGTGGAGGGATTATATCTCCACCCTGGCTGGGGAATGCCTTGGGATCCCTTAGTCAGAGCAGGTTAATGTAGTTTGGGAAAGGGATATCCAGGGTCCCCTGCTGGAACTGTTACCTCTGCGACCTGACTTCGGATAAGTGGTTGAAGATGAATGGGTGGATGGACTGACTTCAAGGATGACACATCTGAGCTTACTGGTAGCCTCTACTGGTAGCCTGCACTTTTCACTGCAAGAGATGTACCCGTTTCTTTCTTTACTGACCATTGCTGTTTACTGTCAGTGTTATCTAGCAGCTATCTCAGTGTTTCTGCTGTGAACATTTGTCCATAGCATACAGCATTTCACACAACCCTGGTATGAAGAATGCAGGACACCATACATTGCATGAAGAGTGACTTTTTATTTCTCTTCTATAACAGCGAACACATGACACATCCTAAAGTGAGTTAAATGTACAATATATAAATTGTGCCATTATGGGGTCTCTCTCACACTAATAGAATTACAAAAGACGTATTCTGATGACATCGTGAAGTAGGATGGGATCATAAAGGTTGTTACCTTTACTTTTAAAAAAACCCTATAGCTGATGAAAATCTATCTGACATGACTCAGTAGAAATCATGTTCATGAATGAGGTAATATTAAAGTTTTATTCACATTATGTTTAGTCATGTTTGCCGACTTCCTTCCTGACTCTCTGACACCTCTGATGTATTCCATGGTTTCATGGAAGTTATAGTGACTGCAATGGTTAGCAGGAAATAACGTAATAAAATTAGGAATTTCATTTTAAGATAGATGGAAACATTTGGGATAATGTTAGTTCATAATTTAACAAACATACAGTACCAGTCAAAAGTTTGGACATATCTTCTCATTCAGTGTTTCTCCTTTATTTTTTATTATTTTTCTACATTGTATATTAATACTGGAGACGTCAAAACTATGAAATATGTAATTAAAACAAAATTTAAATAAACAAAAAAGCACATTTAAAAGTGATGGTGACTTTAATACTTCGTTTGGAATTTCCTCCACACCTACAGCTTTCTTCAACTTTGCCCAGTCTATAGCAGTTCTCACTTCCTCCAAAGTAATGTCAGAATTCAACAATATATTTGATGAGTACCCATCTTGCTTCATACGTCTCTCTAAATCATCTTTTAACTCACATGCTTCTCTAAAAAAGTTATCATCAAAATTGGAAGGAATGTGATTTCCAGAAAATAAATAAATCTCGCTCCCATTTTTTGAGTACAAACTCTTTTCTAGTTTCAAGAGTATTATTACTTAAGACAACCTCCATAGGTATTTTCTGCAATCTCATCAGTCCCACTTTCCAGAACTGTTGTGGATTATTAGTTTGTAAATAATCAAACCTTAATGACTGTCCTCTCCAAAACTTCCTTTTAAAGGATCATAAATTCTTATCAAACAGAAATTGTGCTTGCCTGTATTTATCTTTTAGTTCTACTCAGATAGTCAGTGCACCTTTTGCCATTTTCCTTTCATTCCACATTTTTTTAAGATGGGAGTTCCAATAAGGCTTGGAACTCCTTCTTTTCCCATAAGCCTCAAACTGATTTGCTTTTCTTGGTTGGCATTTGTCCATTTCTAGAATTAACATATTGCAAAGCTGATCACACCACCCATCCACATTACTTTGTGTACTCATACAAATTTCAAGTCATCTAATCAACTCCAGTAATGCAGAACAACACATATTAGACAATAGAAAATTCTCAGGGAAAGTTCTATATTGCCTTTTCGGTTGAGCAACAAGTATATTTTCTTCTCCTATATGAGCACCAAAGAAATGCAGAAATGCTACATATTATTGCTTTAACTACCCCTTATGAAATTATTTATTTGGCATTTATTTGTGACTGTAGCAACATGATGGCATCAAGAGTAACTCATTTGCTGCTCATGTATTTGGAGTTTGGGCTAGCTTCCTTAAATGGGGGCTGGTGGCTTTTTACAGGTGCAAACTAAAACTGTTGTGAATTACCCTCCTGCCATCTGGTGACTCTTCTTTTTGTTTTTGTTCCCAATTTTTATAACATTTTAAATAAATCAGTTATTTACAGTCTGAGAATCTGGGCCTTCCAAAGCTTGAAAAAAAGCACCCCACTATTAGTTTACTTGCTTAGTTTCATTCAATTCCTGGATGTATATAGGGCCGATTCAAATTTGATCCTACAGACACTCAACAACTGAACCAAAATAGCCTAATCTTGCTTATTGATCTCACTGAAGACTACACCTGATACATTAAAAAAGATCTGTGCAAAGGCATTTGTTGTTTTCTGACTCACTTTAACCATATATATTCCAAAAATAAAATATGGCAGTTCAGCCTGTATCACACTCGATACCACGTAGCCTATCTTTTAAAGAAGAATCTGAAAATGTAAATGACAGTTGTCAGAGCATAAAATTAATGATCTGTTGATCTTTACAAAGCATGACTAGATAGTCTAACAGTGGCATAGCCATCAGTGCAGGAAAATACATTTTAAATCAAAAATCAATGCATGACACACCTAATGAATTGATTTTGTCATTTCTGTACACCTGCCTACCAGAGTATTATATTTTGTATTATATTCTATTCCTATATTTTAATCTTAACGCAATTTTATGTCTTAGATTCTCATTCTGACTTGTGTGATTTTCTTTTCAAACATATTGTTGAGCATTGTTGGAGGGAGCCTAAGAATTAATGTAGTAAGTAATTGTTGTACAAGAAAGAACTTGAAAGAACTTGAAACTTTTCATGGGGTTACCTCTGGCTGACACCTGACCTGTCGACTGGGGATTGCAGAGGCACACAGGGGTCTTTTGTTCAGAAAAAAAAAGGAAGGTAACATCAACCAGGCTCTCCGTCACCAGAGACGCAAGTTTCTCTCCATTTCACACACACACATACATGCACTCTGTAAATGACTGAGCCAAGCCCATGAGACTGGATTTACTGCTTAACAAAACAAACATCCACACACCAACAATGTTCTCATATGAATCTCTCTCGTCACGGATTCACACCTTCTTGTAATCATGTCAGATGATTGCAGACTCCAGTCTCAGAGGGATTAGGCCAATCAGAGGTGTTAAGAAAAACATCCATGTTCCACAGTAAACATGTGACGTAGAAACCACACATGAACACAAACTCTTGTACATGTCAACAACATATCAACACATGATGCAATCCCCGCTGATGAAACTAACAAGTAACAACAATACTCAGTTAATGAAATGTTTTTCATGAAGTTACAGTTCATGCAAGTCTAAACTTTTCATAACTGTCTTTGATGGTCAGAACTCTATGCTTTGATTGATGACCTAACCTAATGCTGCATAATATAGATTAATGTATCCTCAGTGTTGCACAATTTTTTAACAAGACGCACACACAAGTTTCCTTAAGTTTCCACCCTTTTACCCTCTCAATTTGGTAAACTCAGACTGCTGAAGCCTCTGCTTAGCGTCAGCTGAACTTTTGAACGTGTTTTTGCAAAATTTACAACGGAGCAGCATAGAAAGCTGGAATCTTAAACAAACCAGTAACTGAACATGCATAAGTGCAGAGTGATGTAGTGGATGGTGATAGACTAAAAGTGGAAAAATCCTTGAATCCTTTAATTCTCAGTATGTTAATAGTAATGGCTCATTCTAAAGTAAAGAAAACAAAACAATTCTTATTTTCAGGTCATTGTACACTAATGAAAACATACTTATAAATATTACCTTTAACCCTCCTGTTGTCATAAGGGTCAAACATGACCCGCCACCATGTTTAACGGCAGAGAAAACCCCCTAAATGATCTTTTTCCAACTTGAAATTTTATGACTTTTCCTAAAGTGACCCCAACATTAGAAAAAATCGCCTTTGTTCATATTTCCATGAAAGCTGTACACCACCAGGGTACAAAGGTTGTCTTAGGGGTCATTTTTGACCCTGGTGTAATAAAAGCATTTACACACCACAAAAAAGTACAAAGGCACAAACACACAGACACACACACACACACACGCACACACACACACACAAATGCACATGCACACACACAATGACACACGCACACGCACACACACACAATGACACACACACACACTTGCATACTGTCCTACATGTGCTAATTAGAGTGGATTGTTGTGGATTGTTCATCACATTTTTGCTTTGTATCTTTTATCTCATTTTATTCTTATTTATTGTTATTGTTCATACACCATGTGGGGGTAATGGTTCAGAAAATGGGAGAAGACTAATATTTTGTAGTTGAATTCCTATTGGAATATATAACTATGTTGCCAAAAAGTTCCAGATTGTTGACTGTTGTTTCCGTTCAATAAAATTAATTCAAAACTAATTTCTGCACATTTCACCTATGCAGTACATTTAGCAATAGTAATAATAAACCTCCACTTTAGTAAAGCAAATAATTATGACAGTTGTGTTGTGATAAAAACTAATGTCCACTGGTTAGATGAAGTCTGCACTGTGTAAGAGAAAACTCAGATATAAGTTTTATGATGCGCTCAGTGCTCTGAGATGACTTGTGTTGTGAGTGGCGCTATACAAATAAAATTGAATTGAGTTGAGTTGAAACAATGAATAACAGGTTGTTTCATCATGCAAAACAGATTTGGGATTTAAAATTCAATTAAGCTGGTTTATTTTAGGGGTTTAGTGAAGGGGGGTCATTTTTGACCCTTAGGACAAGGGGAGTATACAGAATGTTAAGACTTCACAAGGGTTAAATAATTCAAAGTATGAAAAGTATGAAAGACCACTCATACAGAAACTCTTTATTTTGCTTGCTTTTGTGTGTATTTTATTTGATTTTTATTTTTTTTTCATTTTCTTAATTTGTCTTAGTTTGTCTGTGGTGCTTGTCAGTGGCAGACTCAGGCAGTCTGAGGGGCAGGAGTGAAGAAAATAAAAAAGACACTATCTGCATGTAGTGGGACACCAGCCTGTTGAAAAATGTGATGTGATTTATCAGATTTTGTCCACCGGGCACTCTAGAGGGCACTTCATTACATTTTGTTCACTGAGGGGCACCCTAGAAGGCACTTTATCATTCACCATTGGAAGGCCACTCTAGAAAGCACTGACTACATTTTGCCCACTGAAAGGGCACTCTAGGGCACTTTGCAACATTTTGTCCACTGGAGGAGCACTCTAGAGGGCAGTTTGTCTTGGACACTGGGCCACTACAGAGGGCACTATCATGTTTTATCTACCATAAGGGCATCAAAGAGGGCACTTTTGGGGCATTTTTTGAAGACTGGCACGCTGGGGAGGGTAGCAATTTTGTTGTATAAACTTTACCAAGCAGGGTTTTTTCACAACCTAACCGGGTAGTTTTGTTCCCTAAACCTAACTAAACTGTGACTGAAAAGTGGAGAGCTGTAAATCACAAGTACCACTGATATGTAATTTCACTGTACTGTCAAATCTTAGTCTCCCGGGGTCGGACTCAAAATCTGCTGTTCTATAGAAAAAAATGTGTCACTCTTTACAGCTAAAATAAGGGATTGGGTGTGACAAGCGGAATCGCTGCCGTGTGACTAGACACATGCAAATAGACATGCTGTAAATGAAAAATACAGGAAAAATTACTTTGATGCAAATGAATATTTTTTCAGATGATCACAAAATTCTCAGTTAATGGGTCAGATATTAGATATTAGATATCAGATATCAGATATCTATAAATGCAGCTTGAAGTACTTTACGTGATAATAAGTCTTTAAAAGAATATTCATAAACAGGTAGAATAAGTAGGAACTGTGGCCATTGAGTGCTCCAGTTATATGTTCTACAGTGGCATTTTTTTTCGATGACACCTGGAATGTTTCCATTCAAACAAAGGACTAGACGCTCTTGTTTTGCTTCAGGCCGCTCCACACCCTCAATAACATGTTTTGTAATCTCATCAGTTCACAGGCCTTCAGACACGGATGACAGGCTGCTTTTGTTCTTCATCCTTGTCTCACACTGTCTCATCACTGTGAAAAGTTATCTGCACTTGTATGCATTGAGACTAATTCCTGCGGCTTGTTAGTAGATCATCTTATTTATCCTGACCTGAAAATGTCACTACTAACATTTTTGTTCTGTTTTTCTTATTTAGTTTTTGCCCAGATTTTATCCTTCTGTCAAAGGAAACCTTGGTATTTTCATAATCTACTACCCGAATGCTGTTTTCTAACTATTGTCCAAATCCTATATCTGTTTTCTATCCCAGGTTTAGGAGGTTTACTACATTTATTGTTGCTCTTTGAATACTACTGCTATTCCTGAAAAGTTCCTGCACTGAAAAGTCCAAAATCCTCAAATCAACAAATGGCAGCTGATGTTGTGTTGCCTCTTTTCAGTATGTGATGTGCTGTATGTGCAGATACTGTGTTTAATGTCTCCCTCTGCTGTCCATTGTCAGTGTTACATCTAAAATACAACTTGCTGCTGGCCTTTAACCATTTAGGCATACAGTATATACAGTAGGTGATACTGATAGTTCTGGATAGGGTTGTCCTTTATCTTTTTATTGATAAAATGTAATGTGACAAAATAAAAGGTGACATAAGAGATACCTTAAACAGACATTCAGACAAGAGGAAACAGAACATTCAGACATCAAGACAAAATAGTTGATACATATGATGGTGAATACCATTAGCCTTTAGCCTGTTAATATAAAATCCCTTTTGCTACAACTGTGGAAACACCACTGGTATAAAATACTTAATCAAACAAAACAAAACAAAAACAGATACCATACAAAACGTATTCTACTGAAATGTATTAACTTGTGAAAACATGTCAATAATTTACAGGATGAACAGTGTCATTCCTAAAGAGATTATGCAGATTTACATATGTTTACTATATTATATTATTGCATGCAGATATGTAAAGTATATAAGAATATAAAATATAATTTTAAATGTATTGAATTAATTACTTAATTAAGTTACATATTACTATTTTATATTAAAATATATAATATTTAACTAGTTAAATGTATAAGTTTAAATTTAAAATAAATATAAAGTGATCTATCTAAAATATCTATGAGATATAAAAGTTCTCTGTGAGCTCCATTGTTTGCTTTAGGCACAATGACTGATGGGTAATAGTGCTTTACAACTCCAACGTGAAGAACTGTTGTTCAGTTCTTCCCTACACAATAGATGAAATGTATCTGTTGAATTGAAATCCCATGGTTATGAAAGAGAAATGAGAACATTTTCTGACTAATACAATGGCCAAATTTATCCAAACTAATTTTTTTTATTTATGATTTATTTATTCATTTATTTTTTCCAGCCTCTTTATTGTATAATTTATCTTGTAGCATTTATGTATTTTCATTTATTTTCTTATTTTTGAGTTTGTTTTCTTTATCTTGCTGTTGTTCAATTTAAAAAAAAAAAGTTACTTGACAAACTTGAATGTAATTATTTAGGCAAGTACCAGTTAGTTTTTTCAAGATCATGTTTTGTTTTTTTTAAAGCTGTTGGACTGAACTAAGGGGATATACAAGTAATCACTAATATAGTAATATATAATGCCATGGTGCCATAATGCACAGAGCTGTAAAAGCACAGATTAACATTAAGGTAGCACACAGCATGGCCCCTTTAGACAGTCTTTGTCTCACCCTGCTGTTTATCTTCAGTAATACAACAGTTTTCAACTTGTGTAGAAAAAAAGAGTCATGAGATATAAAGGCGAAGTGGAAATGTTTGAGACTGTGAAACCAGCTACATGAAAGAAGCAGGTTCCAAATCGCCTCCTGGGATGTCGGTGTTTTCCCTCTCGTTACATTCAGCATGAGGACAGTGGTGAGGAAAGATGAATCAGCTACCCACAATAAATGTCGAAAGGTTGATTCCTTGGAAGAGGAGCTTTCCTCATTTCTACATAGACGGAGTTCTCGGGGTCACTGTTACTGGACTGAAACACAGAGACAGAAGAACAACAGATTTCTTAGGGTTTTCTTTTTCTTTTCTTTCTTTCTTTCTTTCTCTTTTTTTTTTACAAACTCAAGGTTACAGACAAGCAATACTGCTGTGATGTGTGGACAGGGTCATTGAAGATTTCTAAAAATAAATGAGTGACGACCCATGAAAGTTCTATAGTCCATCTTCAATAGTTAAAGGAGCAATATGTAACAGCAATATGTAACAACTTCCTTCCTGAGTACAGCAGCCCAACCACTGACGGTAGGTTAAATAGGTTGAAATCCTACTTAATTTCCGATCTACAGTTGATACAAATTGCTCCACCCCCCCACCCCCTCCTCACCAAACTTGAGGAAGCTCAGGCAGGCTGCAGGAACACTGCAGCAGAGCAAGATGAGCTCAACATTATAATTTCACAATAACAAGCAACAACGTGTCCTGCACTGTAAGTTGCTTTTTTTTTGTCAGTTGTCTGTCAATGTAAAGCTAAGCCCCTTATCCTGAAAACAAAAGCCCACTGCTCTGAAAATACATTCTCTGGAGTTGTTCAGTTACCGCCTTCTGCCTGCCAGACTCCATTGACATATTACTCAGTTTAACTGTTATAAACATCTTCTCCTTTTACAAGATTATTAATGTTTTTTTATGACTCATAAACAGACACTTACTACTTACTCATTCAGCAAAAAAACTGAATTCTAATTAATGTGAAACAGGCTACAAAATGAGTAATTCTGACCCAGAATGGAAATTTCAAACGTGGGCACAAAGAGTATTTCAAATGAGCATGTTTCCATAATTTTTGACGAAATATCATGGCCATTTTATGATGAATTACAGTAAATAAATTACAGATTTCCCTTTTCTATTTATTTTTTTATTTAGCCTATTTAGGGGCTGTCAGCTCTGCTGCCAGTCTCTCTTGTATTTGGAACTTCTTTTTTTTTTCCGACAAGGAAATCTGTCTCTTCGTGTTAAAAAATAAAACTTGGCACATCTCTGTCCTATGCCAAACTTCCACAACTAGCAATGTTTAAAACTTTGAAAATTCACAAATCAGTCGTTAGTGCTACCTTGCAACTTTCAAATGTAGGTGAACAGAAAATGTTCAGATGCATTGAGCTTCTCTCAAAAACGGTAAAACTAATTAAACTTACCTCCTCCCACATCCCTTAATTTTAAACTGGACAAGCAGATAAACAGTTCATATGCTTTTATCACAACCGCACTTGACTACTGTAATGCACTTTATGTTGGTGTACACTGCCTGGATTGGAAACTTGCCATATACACTTTATCTTTCACAATTTTTGAACGATCCCAATTTTCAAATATTTGACTGTAGACAGCTACAACAAGTTCTTACAAAATAAATTACCAATGGTCATGAAAAATATAATCTTATGGTAGATGTCACGTGGTAAATTTGAGGATTGTAATCTCACAAACAAACACAAACCACTTTTGACAATACTCCATCTGGTAGTGGACTGTGGTTTGGTTTCAGCTGCGGGGCAGGGAGGGGTGGGAGTGGTGTGTGGGAGCAGAGCTAGGGTTTTAACTGGCACAGATGTTACCTGGTGGCCAATTACACTCTCTCTCATCCAAACTGAAAAACAGCCATTTTAGAGATGGATTGTTTTCACTGGACAAGTTTAATTTTTGCTATTGAGATCGATTGAGTTATTAATGCGAGCAAGTCAACTTAAAACTGTACAAAGTGTGAGGAGCCGGCCTGGAGTTTCATCATTTTAGGGGCGAGGCCACTTGGGATTCAATTTTTTGAAGACACAAAGGCCAAATGCCAGGGCAGCAAGGCCATCAAATTAAACAAAGTCCATAGAATTAATTAATTTAACTTTACAGATTAAAGGAATAAGTTCACTCAAAAATTAAAATTCACTGATTATCTACTGTACTCACCCTCATGCCAGTTGAAGGTCGGATTTAGTTTTTTAGTCCACAAAACACTGCTGGTGTTTCAGGAAACAATTTAAGTGAATGGTGACCAGTTTTCAAATGGAAAAAAAGAGCTTGTCTGGCGTAATCCAAGTTGCAGTTAGTCTTACCTTTAATGTTTCTCGACATTAGATGTTAAGATAAGATAATGGCAAATTATTTCCAAGAGATGATGAAGTGTCAGATTAGCTGGTTTCATTGAGACCAGCGTGGTGTGAGACTCGTGTGGTGTTGTAATGTGTGGGCGCTGCACATTGTTCATTACTTTAAAATATATCTTAAAATTGTAACCCCGCTAATAATTTCAGTTTTAACTGAATGTAATTGTAATCTTTTTACGTCTTATTTTTTTGTAACTGTATTGGAATACGGTTACCTGTTTTTTGTATCCACATTACAAAATCTCATTACATGTAATCTGTTACTCCCCAAGCCTAGGTGTCATGATCAAAGAAAGTTTATACTACGTCAACACTTCTGTCCATATTTTCATGCTCCCTTTCTTGCACTAGTCCACTTGAGCGCTTTGTCTTTTTTCGCTCTCTGTGTAACACTTAAATAGCCTGGTTTTTCAGGGGTTCATATCGGGCTCCAAATCTAACCCGACACTGGTTATGTGCACAGCGTTTCACTTGATGTGGCCCAATCAGAATCTCAAAATAAGACCCTGGTGTCTAAAAACAGGAAAGAGGCAGAGGAGAAAACCACGAAACCACAACATATAGACTGTTAATGCCAGTGACAAGCCCCGAGTGAAGCAGAAGCATCAAGTTGCATAAAATAGTATAGTATAAATTTTGTATTCAAGTACAGTACTTGAGTAACAGTTACATTCCACCACTAAATGTCAGACAGACAATACATCAGACACTCAGCTATCTCACCCTCAGTCTGAAGTAGAAGAAAGTGATGACGCAGCTGTACAGGAACATCAGAGTCAGTAGACCAATCAGAATCCACCTGAGGTGACACTGAGGAGGGTGAGGAGGAGGAGGAGGAGGTGGTGGAGGAGGAGGAGGAGGAGAAGGAGGAGGATGCACACAGGCCACTTCCTTTTCACCTAATAAAAACAAAGTCAGACTATTTCCTGTTTGTACTTTACTATTTTACACAAAAATACAGTTCAGTGTGTTTCTCTAATACAGCTCCTACACTGAGCACAAACTCAAACAGTTCAAATATCAAAACAACAACACTGAACTGACAGAAGAAATGTGATTTACACATTATAAACGGGGAGTGAATATTTAAAATAAAATACAAAAAAATATCTAAGCCACTGAATTCAATTATTGCAGTAGAAATGAAAAGGTAAATGTTTATCTTTACCACATGTATTAACCATATGTAAATCTTCCAAAGAGTTAAACATACCTGGCAGCAGTATGGTTGGTATTCCTTTCTCTGTAACATCCAGATTGTTTTTCATCACTGTGATCTCACACTGGTATTTCTTGTTCATGTCCTCTGACCCAATGTTGAATATGATGAAAAGCCACTTGTTGTGATTAACTTTACGCATGACGATGTTACCACAGCCTGTCTCGCCTATCTGGCAGAGCATGGTTGATTTGTCTGTTCTGAGAGTAAACAAAGATATATTAGACAGAGTATATCTATCAGCCAGACCGAGTGTCAAGACTTCAGGCCATCTGGAAATTAGGAAAATGCCAGACAGCTGCCCCAACCAGGGGCACCACCATCATCATCACGTTAATAAATATAATCAGTAAAAGAAACAGTAAAAACATCACAATATCTTCTTTGATTTTGATTTAAAATGTTATTTTTATGCATGGCCCAGTTGTTCCTTTTAAACACATTCTCATGATCCTCTCAATATATTGAGTGGAAAGGTGGGGACAGAAACTTGAAATTGAGTGGGTATGAAATTTAATGTCCCGGAATCATCAGGCTGAAAGAAAATGAATCAGCCTACCAAACAACCAGAAGGGGGGTGGGGGATTGAAAATAGTTCCAGACTGTTGCAAATGCCACAGCCATTTAAAAAAAAAAAATTCCAGTCCATCAGTGTTGTACTGGTTTCTAATTTGCTCCAAATTAGGTGAATCGTGTTTATGGAGATAAAGCAGTGGTGGTGCAGTGTAATTTTGGTTTTTGTTTAGACATCATAGCATCATTCAGACGCAAGGCAGTTCAAAGTGCTTTACAGGAACATGGAAATTTTCATTTAAAATCTTTTTCATATAAATTACACAAATTACTAATTACTTTAGCAAGAAGTTGTGTGCCTACTTCATTGGAAAGCTGCAGGAAACAATAATGTTTTACGCCCTGATTAAATAAATGAGCTGACCTCAGGTACGTAGGAAGTTTGTTCCACAGGTGGGGAACGCAGGAACTGAAAGCTGCTTCACCTTGCTTGGTTCTGATCCTGAGAACACTTAGTAAATCTCTTCCATATGAGCTGAGGGGTCTAGGTGCTTCATAATGTACAAGTAAATCAAGGTTGTATTTACACTGTAACAAATTGCTATGACTTTACTGTGGCTTTACAACATCTTACAGTACTTCATATTAATGTAAAACACTGTTAAATATTCATCCATACAGTAGATCAGCATAATCCAGTATTTTCTGTCAATCAGTGGAAACATGCTATCATGCCTTAATAAGTCCAGTCACTACCCATCAACACCGTACTGGTGACGGGCTAAAGTTTCTGTTATGATGTCTTTTTTATTAACCAACTTGCTCGTACTAGTCATGTTTGAGTGCCACAATATGACTGGCTGTTCCTGAATGAGTTGGACAGTGCAGCTTTGGTACATCAACATTTTAAGCGTAGTCCATGTGGAATTCAACCAAGGATGAAATGTTGTGCTTATTTTCTGAAATTTGGCTGTGTTAAGTATTATTTTTTCATGATACTGTTGACATTATCGGTTACATTAGATCTGTTTCATTAAGCCAGGTTGCTAATACTGGTAAAGCAAGGTCTGTAGCCAGCTCAGGCTCAATTAGCTGTAATATTACCCAGTGAACAGCAGAGGTTAAGGTGTTATTACAGATCTTTGTAAATTTTATGCAATGTTACCAGTTTTCGGGTCTTTCTTTAAATATTTCTCTACATAAGGTATGGTAATATTATTTAGACTCAATTGAAGCCAGCAAAAATAGCCAGTCAAGTTAAAGTTATTTAAGTCAATTGCCAGTTTTACAGGGTGAAGATACACTTAACTGGTTTTTACTTGTGCTATTACAGAGCCGACTGTACAACCACGAACGAGAGGAAACAGGCCCCCGCTCCAAAGTGAGTGGGCCAAACGCTGCAGTCCAGTCTTAATGCAATTGTGTTAAACTGGATGTTTTTTTGTTTGTTTGTTTGTTTGTTTTAATTCAGTGTCTGAGGTTATGCTCAGTAAAGCCTGTCATTAATGATTTTATTTGAGGCGGATTCTTTCAAACACCTGGTCACTTTTTAATTACAAATGTTCAGCTGTACAAATGATTGAAGACTAAGGTAATACAAATACAGCTATATTTTATTGAATTTGTATTCTCTTGTTTTCTACTATTTTATTTGTGGTGATTTATAGAAATACATTTAGATAAAGTAGATTTTATTACCTTTTTAACCCTCCTATTATCCTTGGGGTCAATTTGACCCCATTCAATGTTTATCATTCAAAAAATAATAGTTAACTTTTTTTTTTTTGCTTCATATTTCATGACTTTTCCTAATTTGATGGGTACAATTGATTAAGCATAAAATTATCATGATGATATTTTTTCAATGTGCTGAACACATATTGCACGCATTGGTGTTCCTCTGGGGTCAATTTGACCGCAAGCTGT
>JAJHUR010098944.1:804-11227 GCA_027495735.1 Lutjanus campechanus | reverse complement strand
ACACACACACACACGGCTCGTCCTTGTAGGATTACTGGTGCTCTGAGCAGATACAGACTTTACTGTACAAACAGGCCTGAGCCGCTGTGATAAATTAAGAGTCGAAGTTGCACTCGCAGTCCTCTGTGTACACTGAAAAGACGTCGTTCAGTGTGATTACATGCTTCTACATCTCCTCACCAAACCATTTAACCTCTGCGTGGCTCCGTCTTTCTTTTTTTTCCCTCTCAGATGAAAACTGACCTTCTACAGTGTAGTTTCTTCAGCTGTTCTCCTTTATCATCATTAAATGAAATGTATTCCCTCCAGAAAGTAGAAAGGTCTAAAGCTGTTAGAAAAAAAAACTAAATGGGGTAAAGCAGTGTTAGCCCAAAGATCTACAGGCTACTTAACCTGTTTTTAGTGGTACGCCATGTTGCTTGTTGTTATATGAGAAAAGCTGCTGACACAACTTGCACCTGACTTTTTTTTGGATCATCTTTGACTTTGACGAGCATCTCAAACCACATTCATTAAAATAAACTTTATTGTGTTTTAGTTTCCTTGTTTTTAGGATCCTATCACAAATGTTATATTATTACTATTATCATTATTGTTATTAATGTTATTATTAGTGGGTGAAAGTGTTTGCTGGATGTCATCACTTTCACCCTCATTTTTTTTTTTTTTTCATCCCACTTGTAGATATTTCCAATAATTTCGGTGAAGAAGCTCTCATCTTGGGCTGACAGATCAGGTGCTCCTTCTTCTCCACCTGTTTCCTTATTTTTTTCTTCTGGTCTGTTTTTCCTTTTTTTTCAACTTCAACATCAACTTTAATATCAGAACATTCCTTTTCCACCTGAGACTCAGTCCGTTTCTGCAGGGACACAACACGCACCACTTCAGTTATTGCAGCCCAAGGAATTATTTTTATGAGTCGCAGTGTGCCTTTTACAGACGCAGGCAACGAGGCGGCGCTCAGTGCTGGTAGAAAGCAGGTGAATCAGGGAAATAAAAAGTTTTCCTGATTGTTTCACAGTGGTTGTGATCTAAACACAATTAAACACCCCCGCACACCACCTGATTCTGTCTGAATGTGAAGTTGCAACAACTTCACTGCTTCCTCCACAATACTTTTCGATGCAAACGTATTTCCTTATAGAGAGAAATGGGGGCGTGGCACTGTGCAGATTGCAGACAGCGGGCATGAACCTGTCAGTTCAGAATGATTCTGATTCACGAACATACGCACGGTGGGTGTGCATCTTTCATGAATCCGACTGTGAGTTTGCGTGGGAACTTATTTTGTGGTTACAGGAAGGAACATGTTAGTGAATGAGGGCCAATGTGAGCGAGTTAGCAAAGAATAAGAACAAGCAAAAAAGAGTTAGAGCCCAGCCAGAGATGCTGCTCCTGGATCCTGGATAGTGCAACTTAGTGGAAGAGGAGGGTTTATTCGCGGACACTAAAGAGATCGATTAAGAGCACATGGGTTATTTTCAAAATTGTATCAACAGTCTTCATTAGTAGGCTGATATTTTTTCGAAAATTGGCTGTTTATCATGATTTAATGGGAGAAACCAAACATTTCTTTGTACAGTCTGACTTTGAGAACCCCCATAGCCAGAATGGAATGATCCATTGTTTCATAACCACATTTTGCGGTGATTTGATTTTGGGAATTCTCCTTAGATGACCATTCGGGGTCACCCCTACTTCATAGTTTGAACTCGTAGTTTCTTTGTCAATGGAAGGTAAATCATTTGTTGCAAATCTTATCTTTGTATATCCTGTGTACAGTTGGTGGGAAAGTATAGTTTTGTTCCTTTTTCAGAACAAAGAAGTGACACTTAATCTATTTTTAGGTTTTCTCTATTTTCTAAATCAAATATAAAAAGTTATATAAGTTAACTCTCTTTGAACAGTGCTGTGTAAGTAAGGTTTATTATTTTTTTCTTATTGCTTTACTTATAAACTCCTTTGAATCAGCACTTCTTCTAAATTTTTCCTCTCTGTCACTAACTTCTGTCCCTTGTGTGTTTTCTCCTGTGCTTCTCTCTTTTGCGACTGCTTATTGCCTTTTCTCTTTTCTCTCTTTTCCTGCTTCCCCCTTTTCGCCCGTCGGACGTCTGCCTTCCTCCCACGAGCGGCGAACAGATCTACAACAAGAACATGATCGTGGACACCTTCCTGGGTCAGGTGATCCTGTTCAGCGATCCCAACGAGCGGCAGGAGCAGCACACGCTTCACCTCCGCGACAAGGGCAACCGCCAGGACAACGACCTCCCGGGCACGCTCACTGTGCGCCTCATCACCTCGACCACGCTCACCAACATCTGATGCGATCGTTTATACAATTATAATCATCAACTCTCAAGGTGGCGTTCAAATCGTGCCCGCCGTTCATGTTCACCGCTCATCCTCAAACCATCATGGGAGCTCACTGTGTCTTCTATTCTGCCGCTTGCGCTCTCTTCATGTCTCTTATTGTTTCCCTGTTTTCTTTTGCTTCAGTGTTTAAACTGAGCATTGTTACACAGGTTTTGAAAGGCCTGTGCCTACATTTCTGGATTGAAGGTGTCCATAGACAATTTTTGGGGTTCGTATTTAATATATTTGAACTCATTCCTGCCAGATTTGTCCTTTATTTAGTGTTTGTGTTAGATATTTGTCCTTAAAGTAGGTTTTGTAGCCAGAATCTCCATCAACAACTGAGCTACAGTTATCAAAGTAATTATGGGGATAGTTGCAATGATTTGGTGGGTGGTTGTATGGGGCTTTTATCCATAGTCAGTGTATAACTTACAGTAGATGGCGGTTGGCATACCCCCAGTTTGGAGAAACCAAATCAACCAAACTCCATTGGTGAAATCAGTCATTTTACCTCACAGAACACAGGAGTTGCTCATCTACTGCTGCCTCGATCCGATTTGTTTGCAATTTTGTGTGACTTCAGTGTTTTAAAAGGATAGTTTGGATTCATGAAAGTCACACAATAACATTATCTAACTAACCAATCGAGGCAGCTGTAGACCGGCGACTCCTGTGTTCTGTGAGATAAAATGACTGATTTTGCCTATGAAGTTTGGTTGGTTTGGAGAGATTGATATTTAGCTTTTGTAACAGAAGTTTCCGCCAGTAAAAAGCTTTCTGATGACCAGGTAAAACAGTGAAAATATTCTAAATATAGCGTGCACTTAAACTTTTTTTTAGGCTGACCTTTTTTTAGGAGTCTAAAATACCTTTAGTTTGTCCACAGCCTTACATAGCTTAGCTTCCTACACTGGCGCTCCTGTCTGCCTCTCCAAACTTACGGACTGTAGGTAATTCACTGACTATCGAGAAGTAACTCACCCAACCTCACATCAAATTATCTGAACTATCCCTTTAATTGAACTGACCCTAATCTAAACTTATTTTCTCTCTGCACATTGTTATACTTAATCACATAGGTCTACACACATACACACACACATACACGCACACACAATACATACTGTATGCAGAAGTTTCTGGACTCTCCATGCATGTGCCAATGTTTCCAAGGGCTATGCATTGCCTTAAGGTTGAGTCTGTCTCTCCACCTTGAGGAGGCGGGGGGTCATGTTAAATACTCTTTTATCTTCTCCATCAGCTGTCCTCAGTATTAGCACAGCCTCCATTCCTTAGAATCTACATCTTACCCTGCTTTTTGTCACAGTTTCAGTTCCTATCTCCTCTATATACTGACATAATGTATACTCTTTTCTATCTGTGGATAGTCGTCCCACCCGGTCCGCTCACCCACACACCTCAACTCTTCACCAGTTTGCCGGTGCTTTGGAGAGCATGCAGCACTGTCTGTCACTTTTTACTGTGGACTTTACAAACGATAGCCAACAGCAGCTATTCTCTCCCTCTACTGAGAGCTTTTCTGTGTTGTTCTGTGAGCGCGCTCATGTGTGAAATCTTGCCTCCCGTCTTCCATCACTAATACCATTTCAGACTCCCCGAGACGCTTTCTGCCGGTTGCTATGGACGATCTAAAACTGCATGGCTTAAAAAAAAAAACAAAAAAACAAAAAAACTAAACTGTTTGCCTGTGCTGCACATCTCTCCGGTCGTAGCTTAGCAGCCGGTGCTTTTGATAGTGCTATCCTTCCTCTTTGATCCATGTGTACACCTTCCCAGTCCAGCGGAGTGCAAAGATTCACCCTGACATAATCAAGTGCTTTATGGGACCAAAGAGGAGCCAGACCCTCCGCTCTCTTAGTCCCTTTCGGACCGCCCTGGCCTGGCCTGGCCTGGCACAAGCCTAGCTACAAACCACCACCCCCTGTGCCACATCATCTCTTAACGGCAACACCACTGCCTGACGCTTCCTCTGACTTGAGTCTGCTGGCCCGGGCCAAAGACTCATGCCACGTGACCCCAAGAGACAGCAGCTGTGCTTCTGCTGATGGCACAGAACAGGCCTGAGTGTGTGTGTGAGAGAGAGTGTGTGCATGTGTGTGTGTGTGCATGTGTGTGTGTGTGTGTGTGTGTGTGTGTGTGTGTGTGTGTCCTACTAGTTCCAGGAAACTAAAAAAGAAGGAATGGACATTACATTACACTGTAAAATGTTCTAGAGGTGCCCCCAGTTATTTTTTCTCAGTCACTGTGCTTTATAGTAACAGGATAAAACAGATAGAAGCTTACAAAAGTGAACAGGGAGAAGATTTCAATGAGGAATTATCAATAAGGGGAATCGTATATATATTTTATATTAACTGGTGCACTTCTGGTTACAACATGCACTGGTGGTTAACTGATGAGAAAAAGTGAATCGAGCGGTTGGTAAACAAGTTTCAGCTCTTGTTTTTTAGCTGCATCATTGTCCGCAGAGCAATGCAGCAGTATGACAGGCTGTCAAATTTATAAACAGAGTCTTAAATCACCACAAACTACAAAATTAACTGCGACTGAAGCAGAGAACAGTGACAGAAATGGAGCGCAGGTGACACTTCACCCCAGCGCACCATGGAGCGCACAGCACAGCTTGCCTGCTGCCTGCTTGTTTGTGCTTGTTTTTGCAACTGAGAGACTCAGATTGTTATTCTAAGTGTCTGACAACATTATGGAAAAGATTGCTACAGTGAGTAAGATACATTTTGTTTGCCTAGAAACTGTGAAGCTGTTTTATTGCTCTCGCCAAACAAACCAGACTGTATTTTTAACATCCTCATCATCATCATCATCTGCTTCAGTCAAACTCAACGGAAACAAAGTAAAACTCACCAAAAAATGTCTTGGTTCAACTTTCCACTGTTCCAACAATCACCACCCCTGATTTGGTGGAAATAAATCCTTAATTCACGTCATGAAGGAGCACTCAGCTTGCAGGGTAGGTGACGCTGGAGAGAAGCTCAGCGGTGCGTTGGGACGCACTTTTACTGTCTCTAACTTTCACATGTTTCATAACAGATGACTAAGCATGTTACTAGTAAAACATACTCATATAGGCTGATATAGGAATTTTGCACTCAACTAAAAAAAGAAAAGTTGAATATTCATAGTGGACAGCCTTAGTCGGGGACAACTCTAAGACATCCTATGCTGTGGACTAAGAATATGGGAGATGCAATGTCAGTCATGCTATTTGGAGACCGTTGGCAAACAAACAAATGTGCACGTTTGGAAAAATTAGTCAATA
Organism: Lutjanus campechanus; assembly: GCA_027495735.1. Lineage (NCBI taxonomy): Eukaryota > Metazoa > Chordata > Actinopteri > Lutjaniformes > Lutjanidae > Lutjanus > Lutjanus campechanus. Next base: position 5,574 of record JAJHUR010098944.1, on the reverse strand, counting down.
TGTCATTCTCTGAAGTGCATTCTTTCAATTTTTTTTTCATTTTTTAGAAGCATTTCTTCATCAAATGTCATTAAACTTTGATATGTTGGGTTTCACTGTGCCTCTTCCATAAGCCAAAATAGAGGCGTCACCAAGCAGAACATGGACTGTTCTATAGTGATGTAACGTCCCTTTCTTCTTTTTTCAGTTTCTTTGGTTGCAGCCTTGCTCTGAATGGGAGTGCTTGGGGGTGAATGTGTATCTGTTAATTCACGTTGTACCTGGAAGAATTCGATTTCTGAGGAAAGGTGTGAAACGAAAGGAAAAAAGAGCCCTTTAGGGGAACACACACCTTGCACTTTATCTCATTTTAAAGCGTGGGGGGAAAAAAAGACCCTTGAGGATGAAAGAAAGTGAGCAGAGGAGACGTCCTGCCAAACAACCTGTGCCATCGCCTTGGTCCTGGCTTTGCCTCCACAGCAGGAAAACAACGTGAGACATTTGATGAACAGAAGGATTTCAGATGGCTTTTGCATATTGAACCAACACTGGTACAATGTAATCTAACTCTGATGGCATTTCTCGCGTAGATCATTTGGCCATCTAATTTGACCTTTGAGCACCGAGGCTTTTTTGTGACAGAAGCCGAGACGGAAAATCACAACTTGTGTTTTGTTTTTTCAAAAGTGCAATATCATTGCTGAGACTTTTTCATTCCAAGTTTTATCGACTTTTGCGTGTCTTAGTCTTTTTTTTTTTTTCTCCCCGTGTTTCATAAGAATAATTTAAAATGTACGTTTCGGTCATTATCAAGACATTTCCTTTGAATGTAAGACAGTTAGTGGACTAATCTCTTAGTCAAACTATCAAGTCCATTTTCCTGATTTTTCAGCGCCTTTTTTCCATTACTTGAACTGTCACACATGGCATTTAATTGATCACACACCTTTGTGTACAGCATCTTTATAAATGTGTCTTGCATGGGTTATTTTCCAATATGTCCATGGCCTTGTATTGTACTGTTCAATTGTTACTATATACTGTATATTTATTCTTTCTATCTCAAAAGTCTTGGAAATGCTAGTTTTGAGCAGTCAGCATGTCTACACTAATGCACCTCATGTCAGTCTGATCATATCAACAGGTTTGAAACAGTTATGTCTTGTAATACAGTGATGCATTCATAATGCCTCTAGCATCGGTGAACATTAGCAGCAGTTGTTGACTACTATTTAGGTGCTATTTATCTTCTCTGTGCTCTTTTATGTTGTTTTCTGACAGAGGAACAGAACGTGAGTGTTAGGGGACATAAAGAGACTGAATTTGCAAAGTGTTCGCTCACAGACAGACGGTGTTAGAAACTGTTGTAGTGCCAAGCAGTGTAACGTGGTGAGCATGTGCCTGCGTAGCTGCTGGTTTTTATTTACCGACCAGGTGGGAAAAGAAAGAAGCCCTTCTCCCTGCATACCGCTGAAGTGTCCTTGTGCAAGGGACTGAACTCCTGACTGCACCAGACGAGCCTCATAATGGCCAGCTGTTGCACAGAGCAGCTTCCAGGTGTGGCTCTGCATATTTGTGTAACTTTAATCCTCCCACATGCCAGTACGGTGACGTCCGAAAGCATCTTGAAATGGTTAACTGAGGGTGGGAAGAAGAGTTAGGCTGTATTCACACCAAATCAGGCGTTGCGGCAAAAACGTCAGCTGTCCCGTTCATTATGAATCGGTTTAGTGCATATAAGTAGGGCTGACACCTTCTGGTCATCAATTGGTTGATATTCTTCGACCAAATTGGTTGAACGGAGAAAGTGCTTTTTAATCCGTTATTGTCCAGACAGGCTATCTACTGAACATTTACTGGCTCCAAACTAATCGACACAATGACCATAGTACCAGCAGCCTCAGAGGACAGAAGAGCTGATTTTACTTCATCGGACTGCATATCAACGAGCACCAGTAACAGGTCAAACTCAAAGATGGATTGTAACCATGGTACAGTCAAACTGCTGGAATTTTATTTGCTTGACAACACTGTGTAACTTTGATTAGCCCCCATTTAGGCTACCAGGTAGAGAGCACTCAGTACATGGTGTCCAGTTTTGTTAATCGAGAGATGATTTGCAGTTTTTTTCCTCAACAACCCATCGATTGGTGGAAGAGTAGGTAGAATTTTGCTTAGGCTGCGTTCATGGGGACCACAGTTAATGCTGGAAAAAAAAAATCAGCAGCCTTGCTGTGAAAAGTTGAAATAGAATCAACTTTTAGAGAAATGCAACCCTGAATATTTATCTGGATATTGTTGAAACAGGGCCCCAACGTTCACGGACCAAACGATGATCGCTACCAGTTGTGCCCTCACTTGTTTTATTGCGTGTACCCAGCTGTGACATCTGCATCTCTGCTGCAAAATAAAAAGCTTCTTTTGTGTTAAAGTGAGCTAGAGACTGAAAGAAGAGAGGAAGCAGAGGTCCAGAGGAAGCCAATGAATCAGATAAACAAAAGATTATTTTCTGATTGTTTCGCAGTGGTTATATTCTAAAGCACAAATAGACAAGCCCACACGGCCGCACAACTCTGCGGTAATTGCTGCAATGCTGGATTTGGTGTGAATACAGGTTTAAAGTGTGAGACTATTGGTGCCAAAGGCGTTGCTGCTTGGATCTGATGAAATTGACAGTCCACAGAGGAGGGGATGACACCAGCTCCAGTTTGTTCCTCTCATGTTTTATCCTTACATTTGACTCCTGGAGCCTAGCATCTGATATCCCGAAAAATAATCTGGAAGATCGTTAAGAAAACTCAGAACAAAACTTACTGATGCTTCGAGGGAATTTCCAGAATCCTCAAAGACTCTATAGTACAGTAAACAGACACCCATCATCTCTCTCTCCCAGCTCCTGTCACTGGCAGTGTCTTTATTTTCAATTATTGTAAGCTGGGCGACCGTTTCAAATGCTTTTATGTCCATGTTGGTCTGTCGTGGCAGGAAGGTTTGAGCGGGATTCAGACAACCTCTCCAGCGTGAACAAAATAAAGTTCAACTGTAGTTTTCAGCCAACTGCGGCGCTTAAAAAGTGTGTTACAGTCATGAGAAGCAACTCCTGCATGTCAGCATTCAGTAGTTTTCTTGATGACCAAAGTAAATTTTTAACTGTGTTGTTAACTATGAGTTTTCATTTATTATTTGACAGACTTATGGTGCTGTAAACCTGTGATTTACACTGTTGTGAGGGCATTTTGAAGTTTTCACAAAAATGTAGCTACCTAACTATCACATGTAACTGTAATGCTGTAATTGTTTTTAATGGTAAATCACAAAACATATTGCATATTGATCATATTGCAACAAATGCAGCAGCATCTCACTAAATATAAACAAACTAGTGCATCAATTCCTCCGTGAAATGTGTCCAGCAATGTTGAAATCATGTAGAAATATTGACAATATTTCATTTAATTTAATGAGAAATGAACACACTAACAAAAATCATATGCTTGTCAAAGAGGTTTCTTCCAGTGACCAGAACAACAGTAAAGACGATTTATACATAAATCAAATTTTTGTTTTCATAAAACACATTTTATGATCACTTAGACCTGTCTGTATTGTTACCTTTGGAGCAACCAACTAAGTAACACATTCTTGTGTTGCACAAAAAGGGCAAAGAGATTTCCGGACATGAAACGTGGTCATAATGGGGAAAACGGGTTAAAAATTCTATTAATTGTTCAGCAGATCAAATGTTCTTTTGACCAGATTGTTGGACAGAGTCTTTGGAGGTTCTGGAAATTCCTTCCAATCAGTAGAATCAGTTTTTAAAGATTATTTTTTAGTAGAATTGATGCTTAACTCTGTGATTTGATTGTAATGATAATAAATTATAGGCATAAGCTGGGGTAGGTGACACTGACATCAACTGAAGACTAACAGGCACATTTTAAATACCTTATAAAGCAAATAATTGCGTTAAAAACAAACAAAAAAATGCCAGCTTGTTGCCAAACCGCGTCGTGTTATCAAGGACATTTTACATTCAGAGTCTCTTGTGCTGATTGAACTGTCAAAGAGCCCATTCGGATATTATCAAGATTAAACAGATTAAATTGGTTTTGGGTTGATAACGGCTACATGGTACATTCATGAATGCCAATTCAAACTTATTGTCTAATTTCAGTCAGTGTGTAAAGTAATATTTGTGCCACTGTCATAGCTGTTAATGCCAGAACCATATTTTCCTTCACATCAGGTTTTCAGCAGCGACCAGTTGTGTTAGTTTGCGGCTTCCTATTTTTCTCATTTGTATCGATGTGGCACAGAAATATAACCGCTAACACACAACCTGACAGCTTTGATTTATGGGAGTTTCTGGGCTTCAGAGTCACCGTGTCGCACACAATCCCGCAGTAAGAGCAAAGGACTAAGCAGCCAAAATAACAGCGTGTCGAGCTCAATGAGAAATCTTATCCAGGTGTTCCTCTTCAAGCTTCTACTCAATGAGCCGCAGCAGTGCCAAAAAGACGACTGATCTGTTGAAAAACGATGCTCAAACTGTACGAGATGTTTGCCATGTAACTGTTGGACAAATGTGAGACAGGTGAAGTTTGAGGGGTTTTTTAAATTTTTTTTTGTATCTTTTTTGTCCTCTTATTTTTGTTTTTGTCTGTCATGAACTGATTCTCATTGCGTTGCTATGGTTACTCATTGTACTTGTTGCACATTGTGATTCTTTGCCAAAAGTGTTATGGCTTTCACTGTTATCCACCACACACACACACACACACACACACACAC
>JAJHUR010098942.1:0-10319 GCA_027495735.1 Lutjanus campechanus | reverse complement strand
CTACAGTACTTCATTATAATGCTCAAAATCACACATTTTTAATTTATCAAAAAAATGCAGCTTCTGTGATTTGGATATTGCACTTAGCCATATTGCCATTTCGAAAATATTTCGATGAATTATGCAGCCCCATTTTCTAGCAGTGTTATAGGCGCAATAATCCAAACATGTGATACATTTAGTGTGAATGAATACATTTACATTCATTGCAAGTTGGATTACTATCCTCAGTTGCATCGTGACTCACTACCGGCACATTTTTTTGTGTGTGCCTTATCATTTTCAAAGCCTGCTGCTGATTTCATTGCAAATCACAAGCAAACACGGTCTGATGTGCCGAGGCAAACACACTTAGCAGCTCAAACACCTGTCTGCCGAGGTGTAATTGACTCAACTACTCCTGAACACAGCGAGAGACACAATCAGACCTTGTCACAGGAGTCCACGCTACGCAATGTGAATCAGCTACATCAGCAAAGCAGAGGGAAACCGGAGAACATACAAAGAGGGGGAAGCTCTACACGCTTCAGCCGTCCACTCCCCTCGGGCAGGCAGGCAGGCAGTGGGACGGAAACGTAGCAACTGTTTATGGAAGCAGAAACGAGCTTCTTTTTCCTTCATTTCCTAGAGCTTTCACATGATTAAGATTCCTTTCACATCTGCGTGCATGTGTCTGTGTCCTCGCGTGTATGTGTCTGCTTGTGTGTCACACAGAGAAAGAGTAATGCTTGCCCGGCCAAAAGCTGGATAATTAATCTAACAGAACTTAAGTGTGAAGCTACCCTGTGTGAGTCATTCATGCATGGTGCACACTGCCTGACTTTAAGGAAATAAATCGTGTTTATTTACTTAAAGGGACAGTAGAAGTAGAATCTACCTTTATTTCCACAGTAGAATCTATTGGGACTACTTTATTTCTATACTGAAATCTTAAAGAATTACTTTATTTCTGCAGTAGAATGTACTGGAACTACTTTATTTCAACAGCAGAATCTACACAATTTCCACAATAGAACCTACCGGAAACGAATTAATTTCAGCAGTTGAATCTACCAGAGCTCCTACATGAAACTGCTCACAACGTTTGTGGATTATCTTGTGTAATGATTTCTGAAAAGAGACACGGCTGCTGAGTTTTTTAACTTATATTTTTGGCTCCTTGAGCACCACAAGCCAAGTGCCACCTAGTTCCATTATTTTGGAGGGAGGGACATTTCTACGGCCGATATCTCCAAAACTTGGCAACTCACACCAAAACTACTATCTACATATATAAATAGCACTACAGGTAAGAAGAAAAATATGCATTTTTGACTTTGGGGTGAACTGTCCCTTTAAGGTGAGCCCACATCGGATGAAGCTCTTGGCAGTTATTCATGGGATCATTATTTCTTACTCACCACACCACATCATCAACAAAATGTCACACCACAGGCACACAAACACCAGCTATTTAAGGGTACATGATGTTTGTCTCCCCATTGTTGCCATTTCAATAAGTTCAATAAAGTGTCTGTCTGTGTTTGCAAAGACGCTGCCTCTGGAACAAAAGCAAACAGTGAGGCAGATGTTCCTAATGGGGGAAACATGGCTGGGGAAGGTGGTATGATTCAGCTGGTATCGGGTGAAGTGAATGTGTTACAGGCTTACATAATCCAGGGGGGGAGCGTGAATTGACTACTCCCTCTCTCTACATGACAATGCGCTGGTAGGCAGGCGCAGGTTGGCTGTTTTGTCGCGGACGAACCGCGTTTTCCACCGCTCCGAAAAAAGAAAAAAAAATCAGTGCATACTCAGACATCCAGAATGCACAACGGCGGGTCAAAAAGCTCTTTGTGAGGTTGCTGTTCGTCAGCAGGCAGCCCTCTGTGCTGTGCTGCTCTGCTGCTGCTGCAGGGGTCTTTTCAGTGCATGGAACCGGATGGTGAGCAGAGAACACAGCGGGGGCTGGGCACTGCAATGTACTGCAGTGCTCGTAGCTCTGCTATGCACACCCACTCTCTTCCAGTCTTGCTCTGCCTCTGACAATCTCTCAATCTCTCATGCTCCAGCTCTCGCCCTCTCTCACACATACTTGCATCATTCGTCTTCCCGTCCCCTCTTCGCTGTCTTCTCATTGCTTTTGTCCTTTTCATGCCCGTTTTTTCTGCACACTCTTAATGCTGACTGTAATCCAACACTGTGTCTCATGTTTTTCATTTAAGCTGCCCTGCACTCCGTCACTCACATGCAGACTTAAAAACACATTTACAAGAGAAATGTCATACAACGCAAGATGGACAAAATGGATAAAATGTTTGTCGGAATGAGGAATATGTTTGGTGGCTTTCCCCCCTCATCTTCACTGTTCATCTTCAATGTCATGTAGCTTCTTTCTTCTGTATGATCTACCAACAATTAAAGCCACTACAGGGAGTTTAAACAGTCTCAGTTTAATACTGGTGCCTCCATATAACCAACATAAGCAAACAAGACCTTATGCGAGAAGATCAGTTGTTTCTATATAGCTGTTCGTAATGCCTGCCACTGGGTTGGATTCTCTGTGAAATCAGATTAAATGAGCCTATGTGTACATCTTCCCAGGTAAAGTTACTGTGAGCAGTATGTTAGCCACTTAAAAAGTAGCAGGAAAAGATTTTTGTTCAGATTATTTTATTTCTGACATTTTATATTGTGGTTACAGCAGTGGAAACACTACCGCTTTTGTCCACAGGGGCCTCCAAAATCAACCCAATATGAAAGCTCCTTGTAGCTTTAACTGAAGAATTATTCACTCTATAAAATATCAGTTGTGTAAAATGCTCATCACAATCTCACAGAGCCCAAAGTGATGTCTTTAAATTGCTTCTTTTGTCCAACCAACATCTAAAGCCCAAACAAAAGCAGCACATTTAAACACATTTCACATTGCAGAAGCTAGAACCACTTTTGCAAGAAAAATGAAACAATTAATTGATTATTAAAACAGTAATAGTAATTAATTCTCTTTATATTGACTAGTCGATTAATCAGGTAATTGTTGCAGCTGTACTTTCCTGTTTCTTTACTTGTTTTTTTTTTTTGTCCACAAAATGATGAAAAATGTTTATCACTGTGTCCCAAAACCCAAAATGACATCCTCAAATGTTTTGTTTTCTTCACAGTCCAAAGACATTCTGTTTACTGACACAGAAGAGTAAAAAAGAAAACATTTATGATGCTGAAAACAGAGAAGTTGGACATTTCCTCTTAAAAAATGACGCAAAATGATTAATTATCAAAATAGGTTGCAATTATTTTCATTGTCAGTGGACCTTTTGATCATTTTCTCAAATAATCAGTTTGTTGTTGGTCCAAAGAATGTCAGAAAATGGTGGAAAAAAAGAAACAGAAAATAGTCATATTTAATGAGCTGGAATCAGAGAATGTTGACTTTTTTAGACTCAAACTCAACAGATTATCAAAATAGCTGGCAAACAATGTAGCTGACAACTAATCGATGAACTGACCAATCATTGCAGCTCTACTTTCAGAGTTGATCTTTGTATTATCTTTTGTTATGTATGTATATAAATGATGTACTTTTTGACAGAGTTTGTGGTGTTTTGGGAGGAAATGAGCAGCTGTCTTGCTTGTCATTGTTCATCCCGCGAGCGTGACACCCGCTGTCCCAGACTGTGCGACATGGGCGTTCAGTGTGCCCCCGTAAATGATGGTGTATGCAACACAGCGGAGCAACAACGGCTGTCACTGTGACATACCATACAGTTAGCAATAATCCCCAAACTCTCCATGTCAGGACGAGAAAGAGGTCCAGTAAAAGCTCACCAAACGAGCAGAAATAGTGTTACTCCTGTGTTGTTTATAGGAAACGCTGCAGATGTTGAAGGTGAGCAGAACCTCTTGGGGACACCAGCGTGACACTGTGATAAATACAGTGAGGTGTCGGAAGGACAGCGTGAGTGTGCCTTCTCCATACCCAGGAAGAGGGCACTTCATCATAGTCTCAAAGGAAAGGTTACAGGATGCGTTTATGGATGTATTTCTGTGAATTTGTTTCATTCTTTTTTTACACTTTACTTTTTTTAAAAACACAGTTTATTCAATTGTTCTTTGACAAAGAACAGCTACCATGCAACAATAGCATTTCCAGGCAAACTTCCACAAAACGGACATTATATATCATGAACTATGGACAGAGGGGTCTTAAGACATTGCTACATAATTAACTCTACTAACTACAGTGTGTCAGTCATTTTACAAGCAAAAATGTCAAACATTTACAGTCTCCAGCTTCTTAAAAGTGATGATTTTCTTTCTTTTCTTTGTTATTTATGATAGCAAAAAATAAAGAGTCTTTGGATTCTGGACAGCTGGTTGGACAAAAGAAGCAACTAGAAGACGTCACTTCAGGCTCTTTTTTTGGACATTTTATAGACTGGAAATAATCAGCAGATTAATCAATAATGAAAATAATCAGCCCTACTTAGAAGGCAACTGCTAATCCCATCAGCTTTCTTCACTCAGCATCTACGTCAGTAAATTCCTGCACGTAGCCAGGGCTGTTTACTTTGTGAAGCCTGATTCAAGAAGCTGCTAAAACACTAGATTACACTTGAGTTTAGGTAAATCACAGGATTCAGGTCTGTGTGTTCAGAGCAGACTTTCTGTCTAATTAGAAGTAGTTAAATCTCTGCCATCTCTCGCGCTCTGCTTCTGTTTTAAGGAGGGATACTGGCTAATTCTTGGGAACAGTGAGGGGTCTCATTTCCGTTTCCCATTAAGGAGCTGAGGTTTCTGATCATTGCTATCTGAATGAGTTTCTCAGAGCGCCGGCTGCCTCCCGCAGAGACACTTTCCTGGTCGCTCTCAACCATGACATGAAACAAAGCTTTTGGTGACAGCGGGGGTCTGAACTGTACGGGCTGCAGTCGTTAACATGTTTTACATTTTCTTTTCACTGATGTAACACAACACTGATGTCTTATACCACCTCCTCCATTGTGTTTAAATTGGTATCTGGAAAATATAATTAGCTACAATAGCCACCAGCAGCTGATGTAATGTATAATTTATGCTCTTTTGATAATATTCTCCTTTTGATTTTGTGTCATCATTAGAGCTTCAATGATTAGTTGTTTAATTGATTAGTCTGATTGATCATTTCAGTCATTTTTCAAGCAAAATGTTTGCTGGTTTCAGCTTCTTAAATGTAAGGATTTGCTGCTTTTCTTTGTCATTGATTAGTAAATTAAGAGTCTGGGCTTTGTAGGGCTCAGCAGTAAGGACTGCTCGTTTGCCTGAGGCAAATAAAATGCCATTTTGGGCTAGTAAATCTCACAACTCACTTGCCTGATGGGGCAAGTGGTAAAAAAGGATTAAACTATTAAAGTATTTTGATAATCAATTATTGGTTAAACGAATCTTTAACACAAAAATAGCAGAAAATGCTGTTTTAGAGTCTCAAACATGGAGATATCCTGCTTTTCTTCATTTAAGAATGAAAATTTAATTAAACTAAGTATTTTTAGGTGTTGGACAAGACATTTAAAGTCATCATCTTGGACTATGAGAAAATGTGATGGACATTTTTCTGACATTTTATAGATTCTGCAGCTCTAGATTAAACATCACAGTTGACTTTAGTCTTTGTTGTTATTTGATAACCGCTAATAAATAAAACACTTTGTACAGGGGTAGGAACAAAGTGACTTTCTTACCCACAGCAAAGCAGTTTTAAAGATGCCACTTTGGTCTGTGGGAAATTGTTTTCAATTTCTTGACATTTTATAGTCTAATCAGGAAAATAATAATTGATAATGGAAAATAATCATTAGTTGCAGCACTTGTTATCACCCCAGCAGATCCATGTAATAAGCAGATGTCAAACCTGAATAGTTTTGCTGCTGCAGTCAATTTCATCCCACAGTTTGATGTGTCACTCTGCTCTTGCAGTGAAAAAGAAGGTAGAACAAAACCACAGCGCTGCTGACACTCCCACCCAGTACATACTGCGATAATACAGGTAGACAACGACAGGAAGGACAAAGAGTTTTAAAAGGAAACGGCGAGGAGATGAGTTTTCAGCACCTCTGCACAGAGATAGTCCTCTTTAAGACCGACTGTGTGCTAAAAAAGGAGGAGAGGTGCATGAATAATGAAAAGTGTTTTCTTCACGTCTTCAAGTGAAAAGGCAAAAGAATGGATGAGCAAAACCGAATGTAATACCAAGTAGAGACTTGGAAATGTGTATAAACAGAGACAGAATTTATCAGGTCATCTAAATAAATCTAGGTAGAGGAATTAGCTTTGCCTTAAACTGTCATCCAACCCTCATTACTGAAGCCTGGTTTGCCTCAAAGAATTTGCTCTCTGAGCTCTGTCCATGGTGCTGAAATGAGTTCCACCTCCTCCCCAGCCCTCTCCTCCTTATCCCCGCACATAACTCACTGCTGAATAATTAAAACGTTATTTAAAACCAGTTAGTGGGATCAGTGATTCTGCTCAGGTCCACGCATGCCTTGTGCTTATATCTACTGTCTGAGGGCGAAAGGTTTCAGCCCTTCCTCTAAGTGACATGAAAACACCAGGACACACTGTACTCTTGATCCTGTCTGATGAGGCATCTCAACGTGCCCACACAAAATACACTAAGTCCATCCATATTTCTTCCCTATTCTGCAGGCAGGCCAGCACGTTCACAGACATTTTATCATCACAGAAAACACACAGTGCCCACTGCTGGACAGTATCATATCTTCATTCACAAATGATGAAGGTCAGACTTCCAAAAAAAGACAGTGGGATGTAAGAAATAAACTGTGAATGTCCTTTAAAAAAGCTGATTATGGTTGCATAATGGGGGAAAAAAAGAAAATTATTAATATCAATTATCTTTCTTTCACTATAACAAAAAAGTGCCACTTTCCCTTGTTGCTTGAGCTCATTTTACAATAATGTTGAACCATATCATCAGTGTATAAATGCTACACAGACATGATAATACTATTTTTTCCGCTTCTTTTGATACACTGTAGCCAGTAAGCTTGAGTTCACCCAATCAGAGAGCTTGCTTTTGCTGCAGGCTCTGACTGAAGGAAGTCCCAGAACACCGGATAAACAAAACAAAAACTCATCACCAGGCTCCAACGCCTATCAGAGCCAATTCAATCTGTTATCTAAGCAATCCCCCAATGATACCCAGAATACACAATGAGAGCATGCACGACAAAATGGGCTGCAGCACTGAGCACACTGAGTTTATCAGTGTCTTTTAAAAGGGGATAAAACTTTATTCTTATCCCAACCAGGGATGATACACAAGTTCCTAACTGAGACGGACATTTTAGAAAGCTGGTGGATGGTTTTAGAAAAGCTCTGCCTGGAACTGGCAGGATGCTGAGGCAGCTCCGCTCAGGGATGTAATGGGATACTGCAGCACTAGAGAACCGTGTGCACATAAACTTGCCTAGAAGCATCAGGGAGTCCCGCACTAACCTTCCCCCTCCCACTCTTGCTTCCTCTGCCTTTCTCTCAGCTTTTATAATCTAAAAAATCATCAAAGTACAAATCTATGTGCATATTTAAATGCAATTACACACGGAGGACTGAAATAAGGCAGATAATCCAGAAGATGCACTGACAAAGAGCACAAAAACAACTTCAGTAAAGTGTAGAGGTAGTAGTAGGAGGACGCAGCTGCTTACCTTTTGTGCAGGTTGCTCTCCTCTGGACACCGAGCTCTTTCAACCTTTTTCTCCACAGGCTCCGAGACACTTTGAGATAGAGAGAAAAATAATCAATCTCCTCTTACTTTCTCTTATTTCCAGTTTCAGAATGAACAAGTCTAACACAGTCCCTCTAGATAGACACACCTTTACTCTGTCCTCCTGTAAACTCTGCCACATATACACACACAGACACCCATTCAAAATGCACCCCAAGACTGGAGTACACAAATTGATAAAGATCTGCTCAGGGGAGGGATAAAAACTACACACACTCACACACACTGCAGTTTTTTTTTTCTTCCTCTCTTCCTCTTGCCCACTCGCTCTGCTGCTTTTTTTTCCCTGCTGTCTTTTGCCTGCACTGCCTCCTGATTGGCTAAGCTGCTCTTCAATAACATAAGCTCTCTTCTTTAATTGGAAGGGGGCCAGTTATGTGGTGCACCAGAAGCCCTCCCGCCCAGCTCATCTCTGTCTCTTTTTCTTTTTTTCTTTTTTTTTTTCCTTTTTTCCCTAAGTGCCAGTGGAGAAGAATGCTGAGCTCTGCAATTTCATGCGCATCGTGCAAAGAAAAAAAGGAATGGAGGACAGAAAGAGGAGGAGGGGCGGGAGGGGAGAAGGGGGCAGTATGTGGGAGAGAGAAGGAGGGAGCAGGAATGGGGGAGAGCATCAGCAGCGGTGAGGAATCAGTGGACCGCAGTGGGACAGAAGCAGAGGCTGCACGGGAACAAAGAGACAGGGGGTATTAGGGCAGATTTGGATGCACAGTCCGAGCTGCGAGCTGTGAGCTGCAGCATGTTTAGGTGTGACAGCGGGTCAGGATGAAGGGAGATTTCCCTGCACTCACTGCAGCGTGGCTAGGTGGCTCTGCTGCAGTGTGGAGTCTAATTGCCAGGCAAGAAGGGGGATGGGAAGGGAGGCAGGAGGAGGAAGAGGAGGAGGAGGAGAGGAGTGGGGGTTGGTTGCAGTGATGCCGAAGTACAGTCTTCCAGCCAGCCAGGATATATGGGGGGGAAATGGGCAGGCAGCCGCAGTGTACAGCGGTTAATGCCTTCTCCTCATGAATTATTGAAAGTGCCCCAGAGGAGGGTGGGAGGGTCGCAGGCGGCAAACTACTGAGCCTGTTCAGACAAGTCTCGCTGCTACTGAGGGTTATTTTAATTACTCACACCTCACTCTGAGAAATAAGGGTTCTCCTGAAGGACTGAGGTTCTACGCAGAACCATTTGATTCCTAAGAAACCTCTGAAAGAAATAGTTCATCAAGGGATCTTTGTAAGACTGAAGGTTCCCTTAAGAACTCTTTTCATCCAAAAAAAAAAAAAACTTTTTGAAAAAAAGAATTCTTCAAGGATTGCTAAAATACTTGCTTTTACTTTTTCTTCATGAGTTTGTGAAGGGTTCCTTGTACCATGATATAAAAAGGTTCTTGGTAGAACCCCGTGTGGAATATAATATAAAGAAGTTCTCATATGTTCCCCTGGGTAGGTTCTAGACAAAACCTTTGGAATCTTAGAGGGTTCTTGGCAGAACCTCCAGGGTACGTTCTAGATAAAACCTTTGAATTCTTAAAGGGTGGGGGTCCAGATAACACTTCAGGAATATAAAACTGTTCTTGATAGAACCCCCTGGGTGAGTTCTAGATAAAACCTTTGGAAAATAAAAGGGTGCCTGTTAGAAGCCCGTGGATGGGTTCTGAGAAGAAGAAGAAGAAGAAGAAGAAGAAGAAGAAGAAGAATATATTTTATTAATCCATGTTGGGGGAAATTTGATTGTTTTTTTCTAGATAAACCATTGGAATACAAAAGGGTTCTTATTAGAACTGCCTGGGTGGGTTCTAGATTAAATCTCTGGAATCTTAAGGGGCTCTCAGTTGAACTCTCTGGGTGGGTTCTAGATAAAACCTTTAGGATATAAAAGTGTTCTTGGTTCCTTGTTAGCTTAGAAAGTGGAAAGGTTCTTGATAAAATCCCCAGAGAGGGTTCTGGGTGACACCATAGAAAGAATCTCTGTAGAACCTCTCACCCGACTTTTCCATCAACATGGAAACAACCCAGTTCCAGTTCAATCACTTAATTTCAAACTGTCCTGAGCTTTAGGAACCAAAGCGGGCATGTCATATTCTATAGATTGCAGTCGATTGTGCAACCAAGGATCTTGAATGGAACTGGTTCAAGAACCAGAGCTAATTTGATGGAAAAGGGGGGTTTGTGGGAAACGTTTCATAGATGGTTCTTGATGTAATCCTTTGTGATTAGTTCTAGGTAAAACTCTGAAAGGGTTCAAAGTGAAACCAGTAACGAGAATGGGTTCTTCTATAAGGACAAGCCAAAGAACCCTTTATGGTTCTAGTTAGCACCTTTATTTCTAAGAGTGCTGAAGTAGGTGTCGTCAAATTATCAAATGGAGCCCCTTTCAGTTCAAGTATTTGAATCAGCTCATGTAATAGACTGCTTTGAATGGAGGTTGTGGAGTATATTAGCTCTCTGCTTCCCACTTCAGAGTCATGATGTGTTAAAAGGCTTTCTCCATCCTGGAGAAAATGGATGTGTGAGATTGACTTTGTGGTGTCAGGTTCCCCGCCCCTCTTTCTGTTCCACTCACATCTGGTGCG
>JAJHUR010098941.1:1499-21907 GCA_027495735.1 Lutjanus campechanus | reverse complement strand
CCCTCCCTGCTCTCTCCTCCTCCTCCCCACCTCCTCCCCTCTAAAACAGGCCACCCATCTGGTCTCCTTTCTGCCGGCCCTCTCGCCTCTTCCTCGCTCAAATAAAGGTGCCAATCACTATAATTGGCACCCTGCAGGTCAATTGTCCCAGCTTGGACAAGTGCCCCTCGCTGCAGTCTGGGTTAACAGGGGGGATATACAGTACTACATGTAGTGTGTAACCTTTACAGCTCAGTTAAAAAAATGCACATGACTTGTTCTTTCTTTGCAGATTATTCTTCATTTGACACATATCATTTATAGATTTTTGTAACTGACACATTAAAGGGTTTGAACGAGTGAGTTCAACTGTTTGTTTGTCTTTTGAATGATGACGTAGAGCATCATCACACAGATGCTGTCAGTCCAGGTAACATGTAACCTCAAGTAAAAATAGCAATAACCAGAGGTGGTAGAAATACAGTTGATTGTGTCAAAAAGACTCGAGACTAAAGATTCAACTTCTTTACTGATGTAAAAGTATAAACTCTGAAATGTGCTCAAAGTATAAAAGTAAAATGTGGCCCTCTGAAGGACATTTCCACCAGCTGCTTCTCACTTTTTCTCATTTTTATCTTGTTGCGTCTTTTTTCATCATGTGTGGTCATTTTTTGCATGTAACGTCGTAACGTGTAACATCATCTTATTGGGTCTTTAACATTTTTTTTGTCTTGTTATATCTTTTTTGTCTTATTGCGTCTTTTACCTTTACATCTTGTTGCCTTTTTTACATAATTTTTAGTGTCTTTTTCATCTTGTTAGTTTTTCATCATTCTGTCTGTCATTTTTCCTCTTTTTTTATATTATTATGTCTTTTACATTGTTTTTTTGTCCTGTGACGTCTTTTGTGTCTTGTGTCTTTACTGTCATGTTTTGTCTTGTTACATCACTTTCATCTTGTTACGGAATAATTACTGAAATAGTCAGATAAAGTAGAGCTACCTCAAAATTGTACAGTACAGTACTTGAGTCCATATACTAAGTTACTTTTCACCACTGCTGATGTTGTATTTTCTGATTGTCTGGGAGCCATCAGGATTGACTTTGTGCTAAAGACTGTATTTTTTAATGCAACTGATGTTTGATTGTAAGTATTAAAGATGACTTTGCGTTCACTCTGTGTTCCTCTTCTTTGGAACGTCACAGCAACAACACTAAATTACAGAACAAATTAATGACTGTCTTTGTTTTCATCATGTGCAGAACTAAAACCTCAAATTGCGCAGTCACTTTTAAAATTCTTTGAGTACCTCAGATGAAAACACAAAAAGGAGCAGCCTTTTTCCTTTGGAAGGCCAAAATTGAAACTTAATGATGGGCCACGGGCCAAAAGGCTCTCAAGTTCCCTTAACTGACTGACTCCCTGCACAAAGTGTAAAACTAATAATCATCTTTGATGGACTTTTTTCCTCACAACAAATAAAACTGAAAATTGCATGAATTGTAATTCTTTTTTAATTTTCTTTTTTTTTTTTTTTTTCTGACTGGCCAAATCCAACCTTTGGACGTCCCTGCTCTGAAGGGACTGTTTGGCCCCAAAGTAGTATCAGACTTTTAGTTTTTGAAACTATTTTGTTGAAATGGGCTATTACATGCTTCTGGCATATTTCAACATCGCTGCTCTGATCACATATAGTCAATTCAACTTGCAGTTTTGTATAAAAACATCTATTCTTTGACTATTTTTTCATTCAAAAAACTACTTATTCTGCCATTAAAATATGAGATTTATTTCCCGCAGACAAAAAGCAGAATAACCTGAGTCATTCCACATTTTTATGAAGTATATTCTCATATTTTCATCCAATTAATGCCTCAAGGGCACATCAATTCAGCCTTTGTGTACCGAACCAGAGCAGAATTAAAAGTGCAAAGTATTTAAATGCAATGCCTCCACAGAGAGACTTGGAAAGGTGAAATGTCCACTGCTTTGATGTTTTTGCTACACTGAAGGGAAAGGACAAAGAAGCCAAGGTTTTTAATAAAGCTGCGAGCAAGCAAAGTCAAGCCCAAAACCCTTCGGTGTGAAAAGAAAAAGCTCAGACATGCACATATCAGTCATGTTTGTAGACTTTGTCGACTGATTACAAAGAGATACTCATATTTTTACTGAATAGTAAAAGCAGTTTTTCTCAAAAGCTTTCTGAGTCATATCATACACACGCTGTTCAAAATCATACAGGAACGTAGTGGAGTCAACTTTTTTTCCATTATCATTAATATGCAAGTTTTATTTATTAATTTTTTTTAATTTAGTTATTTAAACTTAAAATCTGTAGCATTTATTTTCCGAACACTTAATATAAACACAAGCTCTTCTAATGTGAAGTCTTTTCTAATGTGAAGTGTTTTCAGGCCTCGAAACCTCCTATTTTTCTTTGCCCATAATGTAAAATTTAAGATTTAGGCATGCTTCTACTTAAAATGTGTAGTTATTTTATTTTATCAGTTTTGGGGGCTTTTTTTTCAAATACAGTACTCTTTTACTGCCACTGTAAAAAATCCTACAAAAATCTTGTGGAATCAACTTATCTTTTCTCATTTACTTAACATAAGTTTTATTTACTCAGGTTCATTAAATTTAAAATTTCTAGTATTTATTTTCAGAACACTTAAAAACTTATAAATATGAGTTTTTCTAACTTTGCATCTTTTGACTTGAAATGATGGGTTGAATGAATCAAACTGTGCAGAGTTCAATCAACTCAATAAACTGAGTTTCTAAAGAAACATTATCAGCATTTTAGACTTCCCAGCATGCATTGCTTGAGAGTTAAAACTCTCCTGAGACCCTTCTTTTTTTATAACTTATTTGACTAGAACAATTTCTTTGGTTTGAATGATACAAATTTACTACAAATCGTCTTTTCAAATCCAGTCAACTTTAACTTTTAAGGCAGCCCAGAAACTAACTTTTTTAAGTTAAAACAAATAGTTTATTAATTTTTCTTACAGCGTATGAATGTTGAGATATATTTTTTCTAATTTATTATAAAAAAAAAAATTGCCCACTTGCATCTCAGATTTCAGTATTTATGGCCTTGATTGAGGCCGATGAGAAAAATGAAGAAAACAGAACACAGGAGGCAAATTACATAGACATATATTTATATGCATATGAATAAAAATACATATACATATTGTACAATATCTTGGCCGAGCGTGAAAACAGCTCTGTCAGCCCAGAAACAGAAGTAAGCCTCTTTAAATAAGTGCAAAATGTTAATGAGACAAAGAATTGTAAAGCATATATAAAGTCTTTTTTTTCTGAATCTTCCTTCGCATTTTGTTTTTCTGTTAAAATCACATGGAGCAGACATGGAGATAACTTGTGCAAAGACCCATTTATATATATTCATATATAAATTTATATATATGTACATAGAGTTTGTTCATCATAAGTAGTAGCTGGTGCCATTAGCTTGACATTAAGTACGTTTTACTGCTTAAAGAAAAGAAGTTATGGCCTATGTAGGACCCTCGGCTGTGCATAAAGAAAAAGTAAACCAAGCAGAATCAGTTCTTTTTAAAAAAAAATTATAAAGGAACATTTCCACACAATCTCAAAAAGGACTTTACCCATCAGAAAACCGTGATGCAGTATAGCGAGAGCTTCTGAGATGGTGGCAACCTAAACAAGTGCAAGATGTCACAGATTGCACACAACAAAAGCAACACTTCCACTCAGCTGGAATGAGAAGAAACCGTTTGAAAGAAAAGTTACAGAAAGCAGAAAAAAAAGATGTAGAATCAAAAAAATAAAAAGAAAAGGCTTTTGTTTAACAGATGCAAGGCTTTACAAAGTGTCTTTCTGCTGCACCTGACATCTTTGACTGTCTCCAACAAGCTGAGTCGGTGATTTAGTAGCTGCTTGTCATGACTGAGCGTACAATACAGTAACTGCAAGTTTACATTACAAAACACCACCGTACAGAGACAGAATATGAAGCCAGAGCCGAGTCTGAAGGTCGAGGGAAATATGGAGTGTGAGAAACCACAAAGCCTGTTTTTTAAATGTCTTCTCACTGGCTTACAAATAACTGAAAATTAGATCAATTAAAACAGTTTTTACAGTAGTTCTGAGCTCTACGCCTTGTAATAAAAATTCAAATAGTTCGTCTAAAATAGGGGGAACAGAGTCTGTGTTTTCTTGCAGGAAAGCAACTTAGCAAGGAAGCAACACGACGCTGTTGTGAGCAAAGAAAAAAAAAAAGAGGGTTTGTGAAAGGCCGTACATGAGAGGCAAGCCTCCTGACCTCTCAGCTCCATCTCTCTGCTCAATATTTGATGCCACGGCGTGTGAATTATGGATGGTGCTTATAGAAAATAATACAGTGTTCAACAACAGCACAGGTGCGCCACGCTGCAAAGAGCCGTTGAGTGGATAACAGGGGTTTTTGCAGCACTGCTGGAGTCTGAACACAACAACAACAAATCACCTGCTAGCAGCCGGGCCGGCAGCTACACGGGTGCAAAAAGGCCCGGTGAGCCGACAGACAAGACGGGGGAAGTTTTCATAGGCTGAGGTCAGAACCTCTCCGTGCACTCCACGAGAAATACACCTGCAGCTGGAAACATGCTCGGCTGTTTGAGACACAGCCTGGCCCTTTACTGGTGAGCAGCTTTTTTAAATTGATGTCAGGGTAGTGTCCGTTTTTTCTTAATAGATGTCAAGTCACCTTCAGCGAGTGTGAGAGAAAGGGATCAGGAAAATGTATTAAACCTCACAATGAGACGAAACCTGGTTATGAATAGATACATGGGGAAATAAGACGAGAGACAGAAGTCACATGAAAAGGGGGTGATAACTCATCTGACATGCACAGATTGAGGGCAATCTGTTGCGAATTGCAGGTTCTCGTGGGTGAGTTTTGATTTTCTTTGGACAACAAGGTAACCTGGACAAATGGCATCATATGGGGAAAAATATTACAGTTGATCTTTCTTTTTTCCTCCTTCAGCCTGTCCTGCAGAGATTAAATGTATGCTTACTTACAGTGGGCTATTTTCAAATCTTGAGGTCTGTTTAGGTTCAAATCAATCAATTAAAAATGTAGCTGATAGAAATAACTGACTTAACACCGGCTTTAATACTGGAAAAAATGCTGGAAAATACCTCCCTAAGAATAAACTGACTCTTACTAAAGCTTTGAGGTTTTTCAGTTGTCAATAAGGAGTTAAATTGATTTGAAAGCAAAAAAAAAAGAGGGGGGAGATAGAGGAGAAAATGTAAAAGTCTACAAACATAAAGTGCTTTCAATGAGGGACAAGCAGAGGAAGTCTTTTCTTTAAGCCGAGGTAAAGTCTAGCAGGAGGGCGAGCCAAAAGTCATTCGGAAATGGGAAACATAGAGCAAACACAAATACCAATTTAAAGAAAAATAAAATATCATCAATAAAAAGACAAATTTTCACATGTGATGCTGTAGCTTATTGCATCCTAAGCATGTGAACACAGTAAAAAAGTTTCCTGTGTAAAAAATACATTGAGATTTCTTGTGATTATGGATATGACCTGATGAAACAGTACGTCTGATAGTTATGATGTAGTTGTAAACCATAAAATGGCTGGCTTAGAATAAGAGGAAAAATAAGTACCACACTTTCTATGAAGGTCGTTTCTATAATGCATCATAAGCACGTTCATAAGACATTATAATGCATTTATATGGCTTTGCAAAACTCTTTATAAATGTTTATAACCATGCATGACTATAAACAAGGTTATAAAGTATTACAAATGCTGGACATAAGGTGTCCTAAGTTCAGCATTCAGTTTCTGAAGCTTCTGAAATGGATTAATGTTTTATAAACAACAATAATACACTATAGCATGACTTTGTGAGCTTTAAGTAAAGTGACAGGACTCTATAATATTATGAGCAATTGTATGATGTTAAAAGTATTTTAGATTTTATTACGTTTTATAAATAAATTATGTCTTATGAATGCACTTATAATGCATTATAGATATGGCCTTGTCTATAATGCATTATAAGCACATTAATAGGACTTTATCATGCATTTGTAGGTCTTTATAAAACTCTTAATTAATGTTTATATCCATGCATGACAACTCATAACAAGGTTTAGAAAATATCATAAGCAGTGGACATAATGTATTTTAAGTTCAGCATTTATAATGCTTTATAACTCCATGCCAAAGTGACAACAGAGTTTGTAAATCTGAGGCCTGGGTTACACAGCACAGCTCATTATAACTACCATAACTTTAAGCAGTTATGAAGACACACAGAGAACTGCTCTAATGCATCATAACAGATTTTACATTTAAAGTCTCTGAAACAGAATAATATCTTATGAACATCAATAATACACCATACCATGACTTTGTGTTTAATAAAGCGTAATGTATGAACACTTTATGTGTTATGAATGTGCTTCTAATGTGTTATAGACACAAACCTGTGAATAATATATTATACGATCATTCATAAGACAATGTAATGCATTTATAATGCTTTATAAAAACTCTAATCTCTAACTCTAATGCATGACAACTCATGAAAGTTATTATTGCATGCAAATGTGACAACTTTATCAATTTTATGTCTTATAAACATCACACAATTGCTAATAACCTTACACAGTGCTTTACTTGAGTCACAAAGTCATGTTATAGTTTATTATTGATGCTTATTTGGTGATAATTTGACTGTGCGTAATGTGTGTCATGTCACTTTGGCATGGAGCTATAAAGCATAATGAATGCTGTAATACATTATGTCCACCATTTAATAATACTTTATAAACTTTGTTATAAGTTGATGATGATCATAAATATTTATAGAGTTTCATAAAGCATTATAATGTCTTATGAATGTGATTATAATGCATTATAGACATGACGCTTATAATACTTAAAAAACCTTGTTATAGGTTGACATGCATCTTCAGTATAATACACATAACACTTTATAAACCTTGTTATCAGTTGTCATGCATTATTTTAAACATTTATAAAGAGTTTCATAAAGCCCTCTAAATGCATTCTAATGTCTAATGAATGTGATTACAATGCATTATAGTCATGAAACTTATAATACTTTATAAGCCTTGTTATAGGCTGTGGCATTTAAACATTTCTAAAGAGTTTATAAAGCCTTATAAATGCATTATGTCTTAGGTATGTGAGTATAATGCATTGTAGACACTTGTAATACTTTATAAACCTCGTTATCAGTTGCCATGCATTATTCTGAACATGAATGTGATTATTATGCGTTATAGACATGACCTTCATAGAAACTGTTTCCAATTTAGGCAAAACAGCAGCAGATTCTTCTGGTGTCGTGGCTCATTGTCACATTACACTGCGACAAACGATTATTTTCATCATTAATCTGCCAGTTACTTTCTTCTTTTTTCATTATCATCTAGATGAATCGTTTAGTTTAAAAAAAATGTCATTCTCAGTTTTTCAGAGGCCATGGTGATGTCTATGAAAAACAGCAAATTGCCCTGTTTTAGAAGCTTTAAAAAAATGTAACTGATTATCAGAATTGCTGCAGATTAATGTTCTAGTCAATAAATCAACAAGTTGTTGCAGCTCTGGTCACAAACACACTGAGAAATAAGATGCAAATCAGAAATCTCTGGATTGAGTGTTGCCCGACCGACACAAATCTGTTTCTGCAAATTAAAAAAAAAAATGTCCAAAAGCTCGGCCAGATGTTGCTTTTTCTTTCTTTGAGTCTTTGTTTTTTACTGTCTCTGAGACGCTCAGCCAAATTGAAATCTGTGACATCTGTGAATTAAAGATTGAAAAGTTAATCTGGGTTCAAAGGTCATGTCTCAGTCTGACCTTGACTTGCTGCTTCAGTGATTGGAGGACTCAAGTGTGGCACCTCCAGAGCTTAATCCATAAATGCTTTGGCAGAGTCTAACCAGCTTTCTCACACAACTATTCTTCTTCCTCCTCATGTTCTTTTATATTAAAACTATCGGATCTAGATATGTGTGATTTTTGCACCATTTGTCCAGATCCTACCACATATTATTTCATACACAAACACAACCAAATAAAGAATTTACAAAAACTACTGCTGGACACCAAACAGACTGATATTAAAATGCTACGATTCTTTTTTTTTTTCTGTGTTTCTTCCATATTGTGATAGCACATTAACTAAATCAAACATGGCCACTTGTACGGGAATATGTACTGAAATGTGTACAAACTGCTGTCTTTGAAATATCACTCATCTCATTCAGACACTGATTCAGTCTGAACTATCCATGTCAAGTATTTTTTTTTTTCCTGAACAGTAAATGAAGGCCTGTATAGAGAGAAAACCACACACACAGACTCACTGGACAAAAAGAGTGAAGAGTCACTTAAAACCACTGCGAAGAGAGTGGTGATAAAAACATCTGTCTGTCAGGGTTCACACAACATACACACACGGCTTTGTTGCAAAAATTCACAAGTTTCTGTTTTTTTATGTGGGAGAGCCTCCTTCACATCACGTCCTTTTTCACCATTTTGTGTCAGCGCGGTGGCACAAAATGGTGCCGCAAGGAACCTGGTCTCTTCCTTTTTCACATTTCTTATGATCCAGGCTTTCTTTCCCCTGTCCGCTCAAGTGTCAAATAGGCAGCAGAGTGAGGAGAAAAGCTCTCACAAAGACAAGTCCCTGTCCCCTGGTGTCCTAAACTAGGGACAGGTTACTTAAGAAACTGTCTTCTTCCCTCCCAGATCTGCCTCCTTCCTGTCCAGCCGCATGTACGGCTCAAAAGCTGAAGAGCCGCAGCCGTAGGTGGATGTCAGTTCGTGGTGAGCGCCCCCCAGCAGCGGCATGGAGAAGCAGAGGGAGTGCGGCGGCGGCACGCCCAGCCGCGGTGAGGGCGGGGTGCCGCCCAGTGAGGGCAGCGACAGCCCGAAAGTCCCCCCTGGTAGGGAGCTGGGAGGGGTGCTGCTGCTGATGCCCGGAGAGGTGGAGGAGCCTCCGCCCGGGCTGCTTAGCAGGGAGCCGTTGTGTGCCGGGTGTGGCGGAGGCCCCAGGAGGGAGTTAGGTGGTGGGGCGGGGCCCGATAAGAGGCGGCCCTGCTCCAGGAGGCGCAGGATGTTACAGGTAGCCAACGACTCGTTGGTGGAGGAGGAGCGTTTGTCTGAATCCTTGGTGGTGTCCTTTTTCTGTTTGGTCCGGCGGTTTTGGAACCACACCTTCACCTGCAACACAACCAGGAAGAAAGAGTCACATGATCAGCTTCTGTCCCCAACAAACAGTTTGTCAGCTGTAGAATCAGTAAAATCGCACACTTACATTTATAAATATCTACCATATTCTCTCATACATATATTCTATATCTTACATTTAAAATAAATCTACTCACACTTTTACATATACGTGACACTCACAGGCATTTGTCTCAACTTTTGTGATATAAATTACTTTTCACTGACACGTGAAGTTCCTCTTGTAGAAAGTCACATTCAAACCGGGAAAGAATCTGCAAGACTCACACAATGCTTAAGTTATTTGGTAGTTAAGGGGTAAGTTAAGGGAAAATTGCCTTGCTTAGCAATGTATCCTCTGTCTTATTTTGTGTACCTCTTACTGTTGTGAAAGTGTGCTACACGTAAAGCCTTAATGCTGTCTGAAACGTACTTTCATATAGGAGAAATTTGATCAGGACCAAGTTCATTGTGGTCTAGATGTGGAAAAAGCAGTGAAATCTTCCATTTTTGAAGTTTCACAAATAGAATAAGGGTTTCACAAATTTGAGAGTGGGTTTCAGACAGCGTCAAGGCTTTATCTAATAGGTCTAACATGCTTTCACAACAGTAAGAGGTGCAAAAAAACAGAGGAACTGTTACACGGCAATGTAAGTAAAGTTTCCCTTAACTTTCTCCTTAACTGGAAGCTAACTTCAGTGTCGTGGAAGCCTTGCAGGTGTTTTTCATGGAGCATGTTCAAATGAAAACTTGGTGCACTGTTTTGCTGTAGTTTCTGGATTGAATGGCAAGTTTCCTCAAAGCGGTGCGCAACGAGCTTGGAAATACATTTTCTCTCGTGTTTAAATGTACATTTTGCTACGTTTTGTCGGGGCTGAACGCAGCCCTGGTTTCAAGTGAGACTTCCTACTTCAGGAGGAACTTTCTGTTATGTCAGCGAAAAAAATCAATACCAAAAAAGATGAGACCAAATCCATGCATATGCATGTCAAGTATACACTTATCTGAAAAGGACAATATATTTATCTAAGTGTGGTTTTAAGTGTAATTCATATGTATGTGAGTATATGGTATATGTTTATACATGTGAGAATGAAAATTTATCTGCACTGTTTTATTTATTTATTTTTTTTGGACATTATAAAGCGTGCAGA
The DNA here is from genome assembly GCA_027495735.1 of Lutjanus campechanus. NCBI lineage: Eukaryota > Metazoa > Chordata > Actinopteri > Lutjaniformes > Lutjanidae > Lutjanus > Lutjanus campechanus. The sequence continues at coordinate 11,516 of JAJHUR010098941.1, read as the reverse complement.
TCACTGATGCTGTAACTCATCCAACATCCTCTTTACATGCCCAAAAGTTGAACACATGTATAGCTGACTTCTTTGTGACCTCTGCTTGATGCATGCATCTATACTATAGCATGTTCTGAACACTCACGGTTGCGAGCGGTGAGAGCACGCAACACCTTAGTGATAAACCAGCCATACACGCATAAATCCGTGCAGAACAAGCAGAGATGCTGTAATCCCCTGGTACCAGCCATTGGATCAACTCTGTTGTTTTTCTCTGCACATTTGATCATGCTCGGTCCCATGTATGCACTTTACATCCTCTCACACTTCACGGCTCTAACAGGCTAGAAATGCACATATGGGGATGAGCAGTGATATCAAAGCAGAGTGGGAATATTATCACGATAGAGACAGAAAAATAGAAAGATGCTCTTGTATGTGTGCAAGAGTCTAAACATAGCCTGAGGAAATGGAGAATGTATTGGATAAAATATGCAAATGCAACACAAAATAACAACAGAAAAAATAAAGGAAAAATCCAAAATTTAAGAAATAAAAACTCATAATCGCTATGAACATCTGCACCATCGTCCTCTCTCACGACAGCAACCGTCAGAGTTTCACCACACAAGGCATCACGCCACCTGCAGCAGATTGAGAAAAGCTCGGTGAACTCTGTCTGTCCTTGTCCGCCATGTTTAATTGATGGGCCGCTGCGTAGCTTTAATGTATAGCGTGTGGAAAAGTTGGGGCTGGGCGGTGTGTTGATTGGAGGGCACGGTGGGGTCACAGGAGATCGCTGCACGGAGAGCCACCACTGAGAGGAATCACACACATGAAAAATGTATACGAGCCTGACCGAGTTTCACTACAGACTCACTACAGTGTAGCATGCAGGCTGCTGGAGGTTTATACTTTAAGTTGTTGTCATTGGGGAGAATTTAAATCAAATACTGGTACATGTCTTGTTGTCTTGATCAAAATGGGAAATGCATTAAAAAATACTCACAAAAGGAGATCAGAGGAACAAGTTTGGGAATTCTTGAAGTTAATAAAGTCTGACAGAACGATTTTATGAGAGAGAAAACTTCTGTAAAAAACAATTTTTCCATCCTGAAAGTGAATTGTGTTGCCATATAATAATATTTTTATCCTTTTTCCTGACCTCTTCTCCCATTTTCCTCATGTTGTGGTGATATTTTTTGAGTGTGTGACAATAAATCGATACAGTACAAGGTTAACGTTTGAAGCACGGTACAGATACATAATCTGCCACGTGAGGCCAGACAAAACCTGTGGTGCAGCAAACTGACCAGTTATGCAGACCATCTTTATTTTTTTCCCTTATTTTCTGGAGGGACAATTCACCCAAAATTTAAAAAAAACAACAACATATTTTTCCCCTTGCCTGCGCAGCTGTTTATCCGTCTAGATAGTTTTGGTGTGAGCGGCCAAGTTCATGATTTCTGGAAAGAGACATTGTTGTTGAGTTTTGCAAATGTATTTTTATTTACTAGGACCATCTAGTTACACTACACTTGAGAAAAGACAAACATCTCCATGGTGGATATCTCCAAAACTCAGCAGCTCACACCAAAATAATCTAGATTGATAAATAGCATTACAGTTGGGGGAAAAAAATGGAAAAAAAATAAACTGCAAACTTTTTGTTGTGGTAGTGTTGATGAAAGTGTTGAGAACACTAAAAGTCATTTAAAAGCCTATTTTTCTTTGTTATAGAGATGGCAAATAAGCAAAACCCAAAAAGATTTATGTCATAAAGCGCAAAGTGTTTTAACAGAAATCAGCCAGATGATTCACTGACACCATGGAACATACATGTTTATCTCTCCAGTTTAATCCACTCATCCATCCACTTCATCCGACACTACGTCAGAAGTTATTTACACACACAGGACAGACTTTCCAGCAGCCTCTTCATGATTTTTCGTAGAAATCCAGTAATCTAATATCTGTTAAATGGGGATTGTCAGCTGATGACTAAAAAGGAAACTCTTGTAACAGCAGAAATGTGTAAGTCTGTGAAGGTCTGTGGCATGTAAATGCATAACAACTGAATGAAATAAAGCCTGGTTAAAGGTACAATTCAAACACAGCAGGACTGTGTGAGCACATACACATTCACAGAGGTCACATGTGACCTGAACACGCGACAGTCACACACACACACACACACACACACACACACACACACACACACACACACACATTTGGTGTGAGCGAACCTCTCACATGATTCCGTTTATCAGTAAGACCCACTGTTCTGTTCTGTCAGTGGACCTTTGTCACTGTGTGGGTGTAAAAAGACGTTTTTTTATTGATATCACAAAGATTTTCAGGTTTCAGTTTCACAGGCGGTCGAAGTTACAAACTTCAAAAAGGGTCTTAACTTCCATTCAGCCTCAACTGAACTTTAAAGTATCATCAAACACACTGTGAGTTACCTCTTATATTTTCATCTCACCTTTCTCTTCAGTCAGCCTGAGACAGGTACAACAAAACACTGACTTCTTTGCAGCCAAATTGTGGGCCCAGCAGTTCAATATTTATCTGATTATTTCCCGTATTGTCTAACTTTCACTGGCACTACACTACTCAATGCTTTAGAAATACTTTTCTGGTGTCTCTCTGCAGTCCTTTTGCTTCAAAAAAACATGGATTGTTTTGCTGATTGTTTTGTTCTGAAACTGTTTAGCGAAAAGTTTTAGAGGCTTTACTTTGTGCACATATTTGTGACTGAGATTCACTTTAAGTCAAAGTGTTCAAATTTCATTGAATTTCAGCTGCAAAATCCTGGTTAATTCAGCAACAAAACTGATAAATTGTTAAACTCATTTTATATCATGTCTTCAACTGTGTGCTTGATTGTGTCTTACTGTAATTAGTTTTTAATAAGCTTTATGATATCTTGTTGCACTCATGTCTGGATGAAGACTGTGATGAAACAACAGGCTGACCAGTCAGGCTGGGTCTCTGTACTCAATGCTTTTAAGGTATCAGTTGAAATTACTCAGTACCAAGTCGTGTCGAAACTTGTCCAGTCAAGCAAAATCTGCGTTGAGTCCTTTTTGTATCCAGATTGAGACCAAAAAGGACTACTTATATGTCTGTAGTTTCCTGTGTTTAATACATCCATGTCTTCATGGAGGCTGCCATGATGCGCTGTCATGTTTCTACAGTAGCCCAGAGGAGACAAACCTAACACTGGCTCTAGTTTCTCATCCACCATAGTTTCTCCTACAGAATGGGAGGGTGAGATAAGGTGTCTGCAACCTGCAAATGCCACTGAATCCTACACTAAAGCAGCCATAATTTATATTTATGTAATAACAAAATCAAAAGACTGATGAACAGAGAAGTATCACCTGAATCAGCAGCTCCATTTGGCTTCACGGGGCTTCATGGTGAGTTTCAGCTCACTGTTTATCTATTCCACCCACAACTTCACTGATTTAATTCACTCTCTCTGCTGTCATAGCATCATACCTGCTCAGCACCAAACAGCAGACAGACAAAGGCAGCAGCTAGCTGGTGTACATATTGACGTATTTAGCAGCTAACAAGCCAGATATTTCCCTCAAGTTCTTGCTCAAGGGCACGTTATTGTTTCTGGAGGATACAGACTGCATCAATACTTTGCAGCCTCTATCCAACTTTTCTAAAGCTCCTCTTCTTATCTCTTCTAGTCTGTAGCGTGTTAACACAGCACCTCCATGCAGCTGGCACCGCTTTAGAGTTTAAATCTTCTGAAACAGCAAAGCGACAAGATGCTTGTCAAGTTAGGTGGCACGAGTTAAAGCGTCAAGGTGCTTGTCTAGTTAGGTGGCAGCATAAGTTATAAGCTAAACATCGCTGTGTTGATGGTGTGGAGGTGATCAGCCTGGCTGCTGGTGTTAACTACAGTATCACTGCACAGTAAAGGCGGGCTCAACAGGGAGCTGGGGCAAGTGAGATCATAGCTTCAGCGACTGACCACGACACAAATAATGGGATCGAAAGGATCCCACAGCTCAGAGAGGAGTGTCGACGCCAGCAAGTCTTATTGTAAACACCCAAAACAGGCACAGAGGGAGGGATGGTAAGAGACGGAGATAAGAGGGGAGATACATGGATGGATGGACAGTAGGGTGGGATAAGCAGCAGAAATTATCTCTCCTTCCTCTCAGTCTATATTTAGTCACTAACACACACTGCCTGTCTAAGATCTTTCGCTGTCTTTTACTCATGCGCCACCGTCTGCCAAACATCTACATCCCATAAAAAGCTTTCACTACAGATGAAACTCCCCGCCAATCCCTCTCCTTTATCCCCGTGTTGTGGGTGTGGCTCACTCTCCTGTTCACATCACAGTCCTCCTATCCATCGCTGGGGGAAAAAAAGGGGCGTGGGGGCTTGCCGGTGTTTTACAGGGATTTTATTAGAGGGGGAAAATGATGGGAAGAGAAGAAAGCAAAGCTGCCTTTGGTACATCTACACTATTGGATGTAAATCCTTTTTAATGGGATCCAGGGTTCAGAGCTGGGGCAGAGATTACCAAGGGAGATCTGGATCTGGCGTGACCTGCATTTGCCCCGGCCTCGCCCTCTGCACCCAGCCCCGCTGCACTCTGGCCTGCCGGGGCGAGGCCGGTGCATGGGTGGAGCCCAGGTGAGGAGGTGAGGACTAAGGTGAAGGTGGCATAACCAAGACAGGAGGAAGGATGGCAGCGCAGCAGGAAGTTAAGTTAATACACCTGATTAACTCAAATCCATTAGATCATTACCTAGTGGGAAAACAGTGAACAGTACGTGTGTAACAATATATCAAATGTCACGATATCACAATAAAAAAATGTCTTAATACTGTTTTTTGATATCCTGACAAATATCGTATTATGGACATTTTATCATTGTATTATGATACCTTGACTCTTTGGTATTGTTACATCCCTGTGGAGTGATGATTGCCCTCTTTTTGTTACATTTTAATCAACATGGTGTTAATTTAATTACAAAGAAAAAGCCATCATTAAAGAAAATAGTCTGTTTTTATTCTGTATGGTTTTTTTTTACTGTCAACCTCACATGAAACACCAAAACAATAATGTGTTAGTCTGCCTCTTAATAGTTTTATATTAAAGATGTTACAATATATCAAATATCACAATTAAAAAATGTCTCTTAATTACTGCATTTTAATTTCCAAAGAAAAATATAAAATATCATGAGACTTATTTAAGACAGTCACTGATCTTTTTTTTTTATATGTGAATCGTGTGTGAAAAAAACAATTGTGATGGCTTATATATTGATAATTGTCAAGTTATTTTCCTCTTTTTTCTACCTTTTTTTTGTTCATTTTTTCTTACATATTATCTAGAAGAGAGTCAATTGTTTAAACATGTCTGTGCTGCTCCATGTGAATTCTGTGAAACTGTAATGACAAGTTGGTCCCCCAAAAAAAGAAAACTACAAAATAAACTGTTCAGCAGAACATGAGGATTATAGCTGTAAAGACATTAATGGAAACAGAAAAAGTGATTTAAATGCGTCTGCTCAGGAGAGTAGAAATATGTTTGAGTTTGTAGCAATGAAACTGATTTACTAGTGATTTAAAATATGAATTCAGACTTTATGTTCAGCTGTTTAGGCTGAACTTTAAAAAGTGTCCAGGCTGTTTTAAAAATTTTGTTGACTGGATTTGAAAAGATAGGTTGAGGTAATTGTACTGATTAAAAAGAACCAGTCAAATCAACTTGATTTTAATGCAGTTGTACTGGAGAAACCATGTTCAAGTTGAACCAACATTTCTTCAGTCACACTGAAGTTTTTAAAGTTTTGAATCAAAACTCACACTCTTCAGTTTTGAAATAAACTAAAAAATAATGTTTTCTGACCCATAAATCTTTTGTTGAGATTATTTAATTTTCTTCTTTAAAAAAACCTCTTTGAGTTTTAGAAATAAAACAAAAAGCTCACTGTGAACAATTTTTGAAATACAGAAGTTCTTAGTTTCTAAAACTCAAAGATTCAAGTTTATCAAAAGAAGAAAACTACATTAGCTCAACAAAAGATTATAGTCTGGATACATTTCTTTTTGTTTATTTCAAAATATAAGAAGTTGACAGTTTGAGTTATGAGTTTTCTCAACTTTTTTCTGAGTTCTTTCTCAGCTTTTTTTGTACTAACCTTCTTAAATGAATAAAACATAAATATTTACATTAAGTTAATGAGAAAAGATCAGTTGATTCCACCAAATTCTTGCATGATTGTTTTTACAGTAGCATTTAGGAGTGCTGTATATGGGGGAAATGCCCCCAAAACATCTGAAATAAATACATGATTAAAAAATAAATAAATAAATAATAAAATAAAATAGAGGTATGCCTCAATCTTAGCCTATAATTTCAGGAGGATATTTTGAGGCCTGAAATCCCTTCTTGTGTAAAAACAGACTTTAAGTTGGAGGAACTCATGTTTATGAATTCTGAAATGTTCTGAAAATAAATATTATGCATTTTAAGTTAAGTTAACTTGGATGAATAAAATGTGTATATTTACATTAAGTTAATGAGAAAATATCATTGGATTCCACTAAATCCCTGCGTGATTTTTTAAAAGTGTACGATAAGGGAAGCAAGAAGCAGCTGTAAGCAGAGGTGAAGAGGAAGCATGGGAGCTACGAGGGATAAAAATGAAAGGATGGGGGGGTAAATATATGCAGGGCGGGGCAATTTCAAGGTCAGGGAGAGATGATGATCGGCCGGCATGCATGAATACACAGGCCAGTCGGGCAGAGGTCAGCCAATCAGAGGCCTGCGCTGTGAATCCAGACAGCTGCAAACAGAACGACATGCAGGCAAACTGGGCTATAGGTAGAAAGGTTAAGCCAGATCAAGACCCAGTGTACAGATCAACTGGGCATCCATATGTGTCTGTTCAATAAACCAGCTAAGCTCTGGTGTGTCCCAGCATGCCACTGTGCCCAGTTACAGACAAGTAAAAGGAGGAATTTGGACGATATTTGTTTGTTTAGATGTTTTTATTATTCTAATCTGGTCTAAATTGTTTGTCCTGGTTGTATATTTATCACTGTGTGTTTTTAATCACTTCTCAGCTTTCCTGACCTAAGCTACACGGCGACCGAGAGCATTAACTAAAACATCTAAGTGATAAAACACACTCTCCTGCCCCGGCTGTGCAGTATAATGCCCATAATGCAAAGTGAAATGCAGGATTGTGGCGATAAAGTCTTTAAGAAGGACGCTGGGTGAGTGTCTTTCACACTTTCCATGACCCCTCCAGCAGCCCAGTGCTCCCACCGTGACCCTGCTCAGACCCCCTGATCCCAGGCATGTGATGAGCAGCAGCACACAATGAAAACTCTTTTCCATGGAGATTGTACCAGGCGGACCAATGGCCATTCGACTGTACGTAACACACCAGTGGATACTCAACCATATGTAATGTAACGGACCGATGGCGACCAATGTAGCCGTACGTGACGGACCAGTGGTCGCCATTATGGAAGAAGCCAAAAACTAACAAGGAAATGAGCTGAAACAATGGCTTACTCAACTGTGTGTGATGGATCAACACTTCAGTCTTTTATCAAAACTGTTAGATTATATTAATGATCCCATACCAATTATTTACAATTAAAGTGATTGCCTTTTATAATGAAAATTAGCTACAATTTTATGCAGATTTAATTTTTAGGGGCATTTGACAGACCATATGTTAACCTCACAGAAAACGTTTTTAGAAATAAGATTAAAAAGTTTAATTATTATTGTTTTATTGTGTTTGAAAGACAATATGTACAACATTAAACTAATTTCCATCTATGGCATCATAACAAGTTTAAGTTAAATGTAGAATTTATAAGTTTTGCTGCAAAATTCGTAGTTTGATGACGTTGGGAGAAGTGTGGGATTGTGGGAGTTGTTGTTTTTATTGTCAGACAGCCATCACTGCAGATTAAAATCTATCTGATGTGACTCAGGCAGAAATCATGTTCACGAATGAGTTAATGTACTAAACTTTTATTCATGTTACATTTAGTCACGTTTGCAAGTTTCCTTCCTCATTCTCTGACGTATCCGACATGTTTTAAACATTTTAATGCAGACACGTTAGTCCAGGGGTCTGCAACTTTACTCTCAAAAGAGACACTTTTGGGGGGGGGGGGAAAGAAAGAAAAGAAAAATCTGTCTGGAGCCACAATTATAAAATTCTCTATTTTCTTCTGAGACTTTTCCTTTTTTTATTTGGCAGTATTTGGCATCCTTAGCTAGCCTAGAGAGACTCAAGACCAGCCACTGGCAGAATTTAAAGAAAACGCACCGAGCCATAGACGGAGGCTTCGATGCACATTTTAGTTGATGAAATATTAGTATTTATGTTTAAAACAAGATGTAAAACACTAACAGGATGGTATAACCTGTAAAAACTAGTCAGCTAATCTAAATTTGTTGAAAGCAACTGAAAGATTTTTTTTCAGTTTGTTAAAATATACAAATATATATATATATACAGTATATATACATATCTCAAGATACATTTGGGCCCAAATTATAACAATTTCATTATTAATTAGAATATTTCTTGGGTTAATTAACTATATAATAGCTTAAAATCTTTCATGTCGGCTAATCAGGGAGGCTGTGTTATTAAACTTTGGGTTTGCCTAATCTTCTCACTTTCTCTGTTTGATCAGTTCTCTTCTGTTGTTCTTGTTTTTGTTGGTTCCTTTTGATCATTTGAGTTAAATACTTTTATTATGACGAGAACGGATCTTGTGTTTTAAAATAGTCAGTTACACAGGACTGTAGCTGCTGTCAAGATTATAAAGGACATGACCTCAGTATTGTTTTTGGGAATTTGGGGGAAATAAGCGGTTTTTGGTATTTGTCCACCTGGATTATATTTCTGACATTGTGAAGTTTGTTTGAAAGCAGTGTTTCTTAGACAATCAAGCAGGCTGTATTAAATGCAAAACGTGAAAATAAATTACAGACTTTTATTGGTGTTTAGTCAACATTTGTTATGATGGTAGGATGTAAATCATGATCTAAGTGTTTCTGGCAATAGTCCAAAATAAATCTCCACTTAAATGTCTTGTTTTCCAAATGATTAATGACTTATTATAGGTTTTTCATTTATTGTTGCCAACATTTCTCCCTGCTTGAGCCAATAAGATCAAAGCTAAACTTGTCAAAACTTTAGTGAGTGTTGGGCGGAGGTTTAGCTCAGTTGGTAGAGCATCCACCCCATGTACTGAGGCTGTTAGTCCTCTGCAGCGGCCGCTGGTTCGACTCCCGCCTTCGGCCCTTTGCTGCGTGTCATCCCCTCTCTCTCTCTGCCCCATTTCCTGTCCACTCTTCAGATGCACTATCGAATAAAGGCACAAAATGGCCAAAAAAATAACTTTAAAAAAAAAAGAAAAACTTTAGTGAGTGTTGATATATTCCAAGAAAATCATCAGTTTACCAGTTTTTGAGTCACAAAGTTGAGTCATACACTGAAATTATCTAGAGTAGAGTAATTGATTAGTCAATTGAAGGAAAATTAGTTGCCAACTATTCTGGTAATTGATTGATCATTTAAATGATTTTTCAAACAAAAATGTCATCAAACATTTGCTTTGGTTATTCAGTTTACCGTAACAGGACTAAAGAAACCGGAAAATATTCACATCTGAGAAGCTGGGATCAAAGAATTTTGACTTTTCTTTCTTTAAAAAATGACTCAAAACTATTAATCGATTGTTAGAATACTTGACAATTAATTTAATAGTTGACAACTAATCGATTAATCAACTACTCATTGCAGCTCTAAAAGGGAAGTTACAGAAATTTACTTCTCAAGCTGGAAAAGTTTTCTTCACAAAAGTCCTGAAACTGTAAAAAATAACCCTAAAATCTTTGTTTTTTCATGTTTTTGTCCACGTTGACATCAGGGGTAGTATATTACAAAATCAAGAACTGATGTTTCATGTGAGATTTAACAGCCTGGTTCTGCTCTTCGAGTCATT
>JAJHUR010098936.1:0-15269 GCA_027495735.1 Lutjanus campechanus | reverse complement strand
GTGTGTTCATGAAGGAACATGTGCAGCCAGATGATGAATCAGGCTGTGATACACACAAACATATTTTAATTGGATTTTTAGAAAAATATGAATATCACTGACAGCATTATGACTTAGATCAGAGAATCTGGAAATAGTGGTTTGTTGTTTTAGCAGAAACCTCATAGATATTACTGATATTACCATCTATTTGTAAATTTATTTCATGAAAAGCAGAATTAGATTTTGCTCTACAATCAAAGGTACTTTTTTGTTTTCAAGTTGAAACTCATAAAAAATTGTAGTTCAACTAGTTTTTGAAGGATTTTTGAAAGGATTCTTGTCGTGTCTTGCAGTGTTTGTGCAGAAATTTGAGTTTAAATCACAGAATATTGATTAATGAAATTTTAATGTCAACACAACTCATCAAAATAATTTGCAACCTAAAAGCCCTTATCTAAATCAATACATTAGATTTTTTTTTTAATCATGCAAGCATACATTCAATTAAGTGATGATAATAAGTCCCCTGGATTATTTTTTTTTTAGAGTGCAGCTGTTTCTAACACTGTTTTTTTGTTTTTTACAAATTATATTCCTGTTCTCTGTGTGTAAGTCAAGGTCAGCGAAGGTTTATTTCCTGTCTCGTCGGCTCGTTTTTGGCAGTTTGTCACAAGCTTTGAGGAGACAGAAGCAGATGGATTACTGCAAAGCAAAGCAAAGCATCATGGGAATAAAGTTTTTTTAAAAACTCCCCCCTCAGACCCTCTCAGAGTCTCTAACCCCCCGAGTACACGAGCAGGTTGATCTGTGATGTGTTGGCCACAGACTGACCTGGTACTTTTTCACCACTCGAAAGTGATGTTTGCAGCTCAGTGTCGTGTTTATGTGCAAAAGTGGAATCGACTTCTATGAAACGGGCATTTTCAACTTCATGTTTTTTAGTAGTCGGGGTGGACACGTCCCCTTCATTCCCCCGGTGATCTGCGATCAGGTTTATGTCACATTTGTGTCTGGCGCTCTGCAACCTGCCCATCCCTGGTCTGCATGCTCTGTCCTCAGCTACCCTCCTTCCTGTCAACTGTTGGTAAATACAGATGTTAAAACAATGAGGTGGGGGTCAAACAGAAACTAAAAACGGTAGTGTGATGACACTCCTTACCGCAAATTTAACACGAACCGTGAACTTGACAGATAAGATACTGAGTTCTCTGAATCCAGGGAGAAGAATGATCATATCAACTTCTCTCTTTCTGCAACAGGCCGTTTACATGAACACAGCAGTGACTCTGGCTTGTGGTCAGGCTGCTCTCGCACCACTCGAGGCTGGTGTTGCTTTAATTTTCATCCCTGCTGAGAAGTTGTCCCCATTTATTGTAAATGAGATCCTGGAAAAAAGCAAAAAAAAACTTTGCATGGGTGAAACAATCTGTAAAAAATGAAAAATGCAAGTCTCCTTCAAAAACACTCCAAGGCACCCTGTACTGTAAGCTTCGTCAGTCCCTCTGTTTTGTGAGTGTTGTGGCCTAAAATGCCTGATTTTACACCACCTTTTTATAAAAACGGTGATGCATGTTGCAAAGTTTTTATGTGTTTCTTTGTAATGAAATTCAACCACTTATCTGAAGTTGAGTCACAGAGGTAACAGCTCCGGCAGGGGCACTCAGACTTCCCTTTCCCCGGCTACATTAACCAGCTCTGACTCGGGGAACCTGAGGCGTTCCCAGCTGGACGTGCCCTGAATGAACACCTCCTCAAGCAGGCGGCCAGGTGGCATCTTTACAAGATGCCTGAAACACCTCAATTAGCTCATTTCTATGCAGAAGAGCAGCGGCTCTACTCTGCCCTTTACCTAAGAGAGATGCCAGCTGCCCTCCTAATAAAACCCATTTCGGCTGCTTATATCCGTGATCTCGTTGTTTCGGTCATGACCCATCCTTCATGTCAGCAGGTGAGAGCAGGAACAGGTTGACTGGTAGAATGAGACCTTTGCCTTCTGGCTAAACTCTCTTTTCATGGCAGCAGTGCAGTAAAACGAATGCAATACCGCTCCTGCTGCTCCGATTCTGCAGCCCATCTCACGCTCCGTTGTCCCCTCACTTGAGAACAAGACCCCAAGATACTTGAACTCCCTCATTCGGAGTAGACAATCCACCGGTTTCCTGCTGAGAACCACGGCCTCAGAGTTAGAGGTGCTGATCGAACAGATCCAGTGAGCGCTGGAGGTCACAGACCGATGACGCCTTCAGGGCCACATCATCTGCAAAAAAAGCAGCGATGCAATCCTCAGCCCACCGAAGATAAAATAAAATATAGATGCAAAAAAATTGTGAATAATAAAACAAAACCCTGAGTTGGTTCACTGAGACGTGCATGTGTGATGTTTGCACGGGTGAACTCACGAGAACCAACAATGACTGGTCAGGCTCGCAGAGTTCAGACAAAATTGCTTTGTCCTGCAGACTTCACAGAGATGGTTGAAGGTTGAATTTGCGTGAATTGTTGCGATTGCAATGTCACTGATTAGTGTAGCTCAGCATAAAAGTGTGCAAGTTACTGCTGCCTGACTGATGAAGACCTGAGTTGTTGCGTTGGTCATTTTTAAGTATTTTTGACATGTAAAATAAAGCATTTTAATTTAACACAAACCATTAGAGTGAGCCTTGGAGTGTTTTTAAAGACTCTTCCACTCTGTTGTCTTTAGACCTCATAAATGTGTGTGTGTGTGTTAGCAGACCACCTCTGTGTATCATTGTCTATGCGGACAAAAACATCACCACACATCCTGTGTCAGTTATCACACCTCAACATGCAAGCTGAGACACTTTATGGTCCTTTTTAAGCTCACATTCATTACTTGGGAGCAGGCATGGCATCATTTTTGGGCTTTCGTTTTGTATTTTGCATGATCAATGATGTGTTGCACATGTTGCACAAATACATGTGTTGATTTACGTACAAAGACGTATAAGGAAAACAAACTCACATGAGAAAAGTGGAAAAAGTCCGTGGTGGGTATTTTAGCCTGTATATGCATGATCAAACCACAGTTTCCACACACACACACACACATACAGAAGCAAACATCTACAACACAAACACACAAACACACACACACACACACACACACACACACACATGTCCGTGCACCCACCGGCATCATTCAGTCAAAGTTGACATTAAATTTTTGGGAAATTGTGTGGGACGTCAAAGTGTGGAACGTGTGATTATTGTGACAAACATTAAAGTCTATGAGGAGATGAGGGCTGTTCTCATCCTCACTCACACACATGTTCACTGATCTGGATCTATGGCCTGAATATAATCAATCAGTAGCTTGTGATAAGTTGGAAGAAATAGGGGTTAAAGGTTAAAATGCGACAATGCAACAGCAGCAGACCTTTGTTGCATGCTGGTTTCCTGTCCGTCTGATAAAGGTAAAACACCAAATAAAAGTAATAATTGAAAGGAACACAGAAATGACAAAAAATGTGTTATGGGGTACCTGTATCTTCATTATGTATCAGAATCAGAATCAGAAATACTTTATTGATCCCAGAGGGCCCCTGTACTGGCATTAGCCTGCAGGTGAACCAAATAAGAGATTCTGTGGAAAGAATATTATGTTTTTTTTACTGGAGCTGGAACAAAACGTCAGGACTCTGAGGACTGAGCTGGTGGCAGGGGGTTGAGGCGAGGCTGGGGGGCTTCTTTTTGGGAGGTGAGCAGGCAGGCAGGCTGTGATCCTGAGGCACAGGGAGAAAAATGATTAAATTCATGCAGGAAAGGTCTGAAGCATCATGTTACCACTGAAACAATGACTGGAGAGAAATGCAGGCACGACAAAAAACCTTAAATGAGTTGAACATTAATAAATAGAAAAGCAACATTTCACCAATAAAGCACACAACAAATCAGAAATATCCCACACTCTTAAATTCAGACTCATCTTACTTGATTTACTAATGTTAACTGGAAATATAAATCAAACTGATAATAAAATAAAAAGAAAAAAACTGCCTTTATTTTACTAAATTCAATTAAATTAACTTATATTAATGTTTTTATTTTATTTTATTTTATTCTATTTTATTTTTCCAGGTGAACTGCCGCCGGGTGAGCCCTTGACTCTTGCAAGATTTGTGCATGTTGTTTCTTCATTTAGCACTTTGTACAATATTATTATGATTTATAATGTGAAAATGCTGCAGTTATCATGACTGATTTTCTATCATTCTCTGAAATGTGGCATGATGTAGGATTTAAAATATACGGACTAGCTATGAATATGCACAGTAGTGAAAAAAATAAAAATAAAAATAAATAATAATAATAATAATAAATTTTAATATATTGTATGTGCATTGTAGTACAACATTGCACATGTGGTTAAAAAAAGTTATATTTAAAAATAAATAATAAAGAAGTATATCTGAAATATATTTATGTATTTGGAAAGTTGTTTTAAATGTAAGTTTCTATCATGTTGGTTGAGTACAGATTTATGTCTTGTATTTCTTGATTTTAAAAAAAAAGTATATTTAAAATATATTTCTACTTTTGATTAGTGGAAAGATGTTTTAATTACAGGTTTATATAAGTTGTGTACAAATTTCTATCCTGTGCTTCTTGCGTTAGTCTCACTAATGGTTTTATTCATTTTATCAGGCTGGAAAAGTCACGCTCCGCCCATCGGCTGTCAAACTCCGCCCACATCCGACCTCCGCGTGCCGCAGCGAAGGTTTATTTCCTGCAACTGCTCACTCTTGCTCCGCCCCTTCAGATTACGTATGGCCTTGCTCAAAACATGCAGGAGGGTGGTGGCGGAGCGGTATCATAACTGAACTGATTATAAAAACATACGTTAAACTTTTATATGTTGTATGATTTAAAGCTGTAACCAATATAGTAAGATAATCTATTCGTTTATCTTCCACATGAATCAAAATAATCGTGATCGATGTAGATTTAACATAACCCGTCTCCCCTGTGTCGGACATGGTACGTTCCTGTCCAGTTTGAAGCTCGGAGCGGGAGGAAGGAGCTGATGCGTCTGTGGCCGGTTTTTGTTTATGTTTGTCAAAGAGGCAAAAAGCTCCAGAGGTAGTCTGAAGAGAAAATATATCATGTAAGTGTTTCAAATAAATGTGCAGCGGTTAACGATTCAAAGTCCCTTTTTTAAAATACGTTTGTTTAACATGCAGCCGTCATAGGTTTCTTAGCTAACTGGTGTTAGCAAGCTACAAGCTAAAGATGGACGTTGTAAAACGTTACTAACTTTTCTTTGAAAACATCATTTTGCGAGCTGATCTGATGTCACACTTAGGGCTGAGTAATGTATCGATAATATATTGATCTTGTGATATGAGACCAAATGTCGTCTTATATTTTATGGCGTTATGTCCTGGTTATAAAGGCTGCATTAGCCTACAGTAAAACTTCTGATCTTATAAAACTGTTCTACCTGTTCTGTTATTTGCCTTTACTCACTTAGTCATTATATCCACAACACTGATGATTATTGATCAAAAACGCATTGCGTTAATATTTTGTGAAAGTGCCAGTAGTCATCCCTACAATATTGTCAAATAAATGACATATTATTTCAGAAAATGTGTATATTGCGACATGTAATGTAAATCACGGAATCGCCTAAAATGAGAGATTTGAGACATTAGTTATAAACAACTCACCCAGCCATATTATTTTTGCATTATTTGAGAGTATATGGTATATTATTTTAGAGAAAATGTGTAAATTGAGATATATATCACAAAAGCTGCAACACTTAGTAAATTATTAGTTGATTATTACATTAATGATAATTCATTAGTTGTTTGAGTATATTTTCAAAGAGAAAAGTAAAAAATCTTAAATGTGAATATATTTTGGTTTCGTTGCTCCTCTCTGACAGTAAACCGAATAGTCTTTGCGTTGTGAGTAGAATGAGACATTTGAGGACGTCATCTTAGGCTTTGGGAAACACTTTTTGACATTTTTCACCATTTTCTGACGTAAAACAATGACACAGCCTAAAAGTATTGAAATATCATTCATAAGCCACACTGTCCAGCCCTAATTACATCCACATTACTGATAATTATTCATCAAAAATCTTATTGTGATTAATATTTTGTGAAAGCAACAATAGTCACCCCTTTATTATTGGTGCAATGTCAAAGTCAATGTTTTTATCGTGATGTGTGATTTTGTCCATATTGTCCAGCTCTTATATATCATATTCTGTAAAATCATCATGTATTTACACTATCAGAGAATGGTATGTTGTTTTAGAGAAAATATGTAGATATCATTTATAATCCATATTGTTCAGCCCTGGTCTCACTATAGTTTTGTTTTGTTTCTGCAGGATGGACATGACTACATGTTTGAAGTCTCTGCTGCTGGCTATCCAACACTACAGAGACGGCAGGACGGCACAGAACTCAGCGCAGCTACAAAAACAAGTGGAGGTGAGCGCGCCTGTCTGCTTCACTGGGGCCTGTTTCAGAAGGCAGGTTTAACAAAACTCTGAGCCTAATCCTGATCTTAAACTAAACCAGAGGTGGGAAACTCAGAGTCATTGGTTCCTGAAGCACTGATCAGATTTAGTTAAATGAACTCTGAGGCTGGGTTGCACCAAAAAAGGATTGTTTTTACACCAAACTTTTAGACTAATTTAAACTTAAGATTTGTCTTTAAACTCCAGTTTAGTCGAGTATGAGATGTGATGATGTTGAGCCACTCTGAGCAGGTCCAGAGAATGTGAGTGTTGACTCTAAGCTTGTTCCTTATTAATGTGATCGAACCAAAATGAAAATCTGTTTCAGCCTTGTGATTGTAAGCCAAAATATTGATATTGATATTATATCTTTGAGTTGGAAGTTGGTAGTAATGTTCCGTACCATTCCTTTGCAGCTTACAGTCTCAGGTGTATGTACATTGTGCCTGCTGTGTTTGTGTGTGTTTGCAGGAGGTTTCGGGCCTGAAATGTGACCAGCTGCTGTCGTCAGGCCAGGTTCTGCCCAGTGAGTGTGTGAATGGGCTGGTGGAGCTCGCTGGAAACCCAAATACCAGCCCGGCCCTGACAAGCTCCATCATCTCCCTGCTCGCACAACTAGGTAAAGTGCACCCGTTCACATACTGAATACATGTACAGTATCCCACTTCACTTTTCATGTTGACATCATGTAGGAACAACAAACTACAAATCAGATCTTACACGACCAGCAGGACTAACCTTACTGTTCTGCTAGGTTTAAAAATCATCTGATCAGCTGGTTCTTAAAAAGTTTTGTCTCTCTGCTTTTCTTGGAGAGTATTTCTGTGATGTTTATGTCATATATGACCAGAAGAATATTAGATGATATTATAAATAGGTTAAATATACAGTCTCACTGAGTCAGTAGAAGTAGAGTGAGTCATGTGACAAACTTTTTCTCCTTTTATAGTGACCCTTGATAAAGATCGCTGCTGTGCTTTAATAAGCCCGTGTGAAAGCAGAAAGCAACACTGTCAGGATTTAATCGCTGCTCTGTGATCGTGTGCGATTACTGAGACTGAAACTGAACCTCTTTCTGAAACAATCATTATTTTTTCCACCACCTTCACGCTCTCTCTGTCAGCCTGTGATGATAACAGTCGGGAGATTCTTCACAGCAGCTACAACCTCACCAGCACTCTGTCCTCTGTCATCCATCGCCACAGCGCCACACCAGGAGAACCCCTGGTACTGCAGGTACATCCGTCACATCATTTGTTTCCCCTGCAAAGTCTTCTGGACTAATGCTTTGAGCAGCGTGTGAGTAACAGACATAGGTGCCATCTACGAGGGGGCATTAGGTTTTATGCCAAAGATAGAAAAACTGCAACCATAGACTTAATAAATTTCATTGCCGTTTGAATGGACAAATAAATTTGTAGCATGTGATATATTATTCTAAATATCTAATTTAACCGTTGAAGTGTAGAGTGTGTTTTGTTGCTCTTATGAGTTACCAGTTGAGCGCAGTTAAAGCATTTAAAGCTTCATGAATTCAAACACTTTTGACTGTTGAAACAGTCAGTACAGGAACTTGTGGCTCTACCATCTGAATTAGTCTTACAGAACACGAGTTCTGCCACCAGTTCAGTGTGGAAATACTTCAAAAGATTGAACGCTGAGGATGCAACATGCAACGTGCTGCTTTGTCTAAAACGAGGGATCGAACGTGTCCGACTGAGCCTCAGCAGACAGTTTGCTGCCACATTTGGAATCTCAGATAAAACTCCAAGTGAAATCCCAAAGCCTGTAACAACACTGGATTCAAACTTTACACTTGTGAGTGAAATCCTGGCAGAGACAACAGCACATGATGGATTTACCTCCAACAGTTGTCTGTGGTGAAATGTGCCTCTCACTAAAGAAGGGCACGAAAATCTCCTGAAGAAACCATCCGAAACCTCACACCAAGAGAGTGAGGGCTTTGCTTTTTAACTTTTTAATAATCACAGACTTTATTTAGGTCGACTGTATCTTACTTTGTGGCGGGCACAGTGTGAGCCCGCTGCAGCAGCTGTTTCAGCTTAATAGAATGACTTTAAAAACACTAAATGACTTGTTTTGATGAATTTCGTTTGTTTATAATAAACAAATATCAGGTCCATGTTCCCATGACGCTGTTCAGTCAGACAGTGACAGACCACAGGCAATAAACTTGACATTTCATCTTCACAGCTGCTGCACAGTTTATATTATGGTCATCATAATCTTAATTAGTGTTTAAATGTCATTTTTCCTCATTAATTGTTAGTTCCACTTGAAAACTGACCAACATTTCATCGGGATAGTGTGCTTCTGTTCCTAGGATGGAAAATGTCTCATTTACAGGAAAAATATTAATATTAATATCTACTCCTCACCACATATCACCATCTAACATTACATAGACCAACATTTTTTGCCCCCTCAGTGCCCAACCCTATGATGATAGATGATGTCTCTAAAAATTCCTTGCGCATGTTTAAATTAATTCTCCTGTTTTCCAAAAAGAAGATAAATGAAGGTAAACTTGATCTTCTGAATCTGAATGTTTTTCTGTTCTGTAAAATTCAGTGAATGATTATTTGTTGTAATGTTGTCTTGTTTTATCGTTCAGTGTTTGCAGGTGCTGCAGAAACTGACTTACAACACTCGCATCTTCCAGTCCACAAACTACATACCTGAGCTCATCACTTTTCTCATGACCAACATGTAAGAACCACGTCTCACACTGAACCGCTGCGTATTCGTGACGTTCAGCTAACCACGTCCCCTCTGGTCTCGTCCCACAGCCAGTCTCACAACGACGACCTCCTCATGCCGTGTCTCGGCCTCGTGGCCAACCTGTGTCATGATAACCACTCGGTGCAGAGTCACATCAAGTCTCTGGTGAGTCTGCTGATCAGTCGGTTATTGATGATGTTGTCTGAGTGTGAGAACCTGCGTGAACATCTTTGTTTTCAGGAGTGTATCTGCCAAACACTGGACAGTGGACTGAACAGTTACATAATAAATTAGAAGTGTTGTGGTATCGAGCGCTGCTGTAATTGAAGTAAACAGGCTTTTTGTTCTTCTGTACCTTTTTCTAAACTTATTTTATAGTAGCTGTCCATTAGAATTTGAACAAATTAGCTTACAGATATAAAATATGCCTCATTATATTTAGTCTAACCTGTTGATCTGTTGAGTTGTGGCTTGTTTTAAATGCCTTGTCTTGATTTTTGTCTGTAATATTTGTGTGTGTGTTCTTGTAGGACAACGTGAAGCCGTTCTACCGGACTCTGATCACCTTCCTGGCTCACAACAGTCTGACCGTGGTGGTCTTCACGTTGTCTATACTCGCCAGTCTCACTCTGAATGAGAAGGTTGGAGAAAAGGTACATTTAAGAGCAGAGGCTGGTTTCACAAAGACAGACTCTGACTGTGGCTCAGATATGACAGAAGGTCAGACGTCACACAAAGCAGTTTAGTTCTTGACTGCCTTAAATATTTTATTTTATTGATTGATCCGTTGAATCCCTAATCAAAGGTCAGAGTTCAACGTCACTGTGACCTCATGACGGTCCCATTCTTGTAAATGTCTTCAAGTTCTTCAAACTTGTTAAAAAATGTATTTTGGACTTAAAGATGAAAGATTAAAGATTTTGAAGGTGACTGTGACTTCTGTTTGTTCCTCTTTTCACTTCAGTTTTTATTTCCTCGCACCTTTTATTCTAGTAACTTTTGTTTGTTGTTTGTTGTCACAGTGACTCACTCGTCTTCTCTGTTTGTGTGTTTTGCCTTCAGCTCTTTGATGCGAAGAACATCCACCAGACTTTCCAGCTGGTGTTCAACATCATCGTGAACGGCGACGGTACTCTGACGAGAAAGTACTCAGTTGACCTTTTGGTTGACCTGTTGAAGAACCCAAAGATCGCGGATTGCCTCACGAGGTACGCCCACACGAACACACGCGTACGTGCACGTTACTCACACGGAGCGCTGGACCTCAGTGTTTGCTTCAGTGACCGTACATTAACCATTTTTCCATTTCAAGGTATCCACACTTGTCAGCATGTGTGTCTCAAGTTTTAGGACTGCTGCACTCAAAAGACCCAGACTCTGCAGCAAAGGTGAGGCAAGAGAACCGACACAACATTTGTATATCTTTTTATTACTTCCCAGCTGCACACGGAGACACTGAAACTATCACAGGCATCTAAAATGTGTCAGCTGTGTTTAATAATTAAAATGTGGTGCATCAAATGTGCATCAAATGTGTTATGTGGTGCATCAAATGATCTCTGTACTGTGAAGCTGTGCAGCTGCAGAAACCGCTGACAGCTTTGTGGTTATTAGATAGAAGACAATGACAGGAAATAAGAGATAAGGGGAGATTTTATGTGTGTGGTGTGAGAAATGCTCTAAATAAATAATCAAAATAAAAAACGATGTTGAAATTGATACGTTTATACAATTGATACGTTTGTTTGCAGGTGTTGGAGCTTCTCCAGGCCATGTGCAGCGTCCCAGGGCTGCGTTCGCTGCTGTGCGAGGTGATTTTCAAACCAGCGGGACCCAAACTCAGAGCTGCGGGCCGCAGGCAGGCGGCGGGACCGGACCGCGGACGCAAAGCTGAGTGCGGGCTCGCCCTGGTGCAGTGGCTGAGCTCGCCTGTGGAGGGCGCTGAGTCCTGCTCGCTCCAGGCCCTGCAGCTGTTGGATGACCTGCTGGAGGTACGGCAGCGGTTAGTCTAAGACCAGGTCCATCTGTGAGTCCAGTAAAAAAACATTTGGCTGATGAGCTATAAAGGCTGCAGAATTAATTTAAATTTTATTGAAATCACAATATGGTTACCTGCAATTTTCAAATTACAGGAGGTGCAAGATTTGTTAAAGGCAAAATGTGCATCAAAAAAACATTTAAATGAATGAATGTGGTGAAGCAGAGATGTCCTGTCCTACACGTCAGACTTCACAGACTTAACAAAACAACACTGTTGTCATTTTAGCATGTTTTTCAATGTAGTATCAGTCAAAATAATTGCAATTTTTTCAAAATCGTTCAGCCGGAATTGAGAATTTGAAGCTTCTATGATGAACTTTAATATTTTGGAATCAGCAAAACTTAAAACATCAAAAATAAAATGTATTTGTAGCTCCCAACTTTTCACTTTTTACTTTGTTTTTTAATGTTTCTGTCTCTGTGTCCGTCCAGGAGGCGTTGGGAGCAGAGTGTGTGTCTGACTGCGTGCTGAGCTTCGTGGAAATGTTGCTTCCTGTCCTGTTGGAGCTGCTGAAGGGCCTCGATTCTGCTCAGGGAGACGCTCATCTGAGAAAACACTGCCGCCGCATCACACGTGTCACCAGTCTGCTGCTCAATATCCTTCAGCTCAGTGGTTCTCATCCTTTTTCCTCAAGGGAGCCATTTTCCATCACTGAGTAACCTGACAACCCCTGAATATATGAATATTTCATATCATATTCAGTGTTTTCTTCTCTCTGATGCTTCGCTTTTGTTCTGTTAACTGTTTAGTTTCTAAAGATAGTTCGTTTCTGAGACCCTTTAAAATCAAGAGGGTGACCCCTGCTGGGGGTCAGGAGCCCCGGGTTGGGAACCAGAGCCTCAGCTGACTGTGCCAGTCTGCCGTTTGTGTGTATTTGCGTGTTTCTGTTCGTTTCGAAGCCTTAACTCCTCCACCCCTGTGTGCTGAGGACTCCACCAGATCCTTGGTGTCTGCTCAGGTGAGCGCTCAGCTCTGCCTCTCACAGGTTGAATCCCTCCTCTCCTGTTGTCATAGCAACAGCGCCCTCACCTGCCTCCCTCCTGGCTCCGACAACGATCTGAGGTGAGTGAATGTCGTAGTTTTTTTTAGACTGACTGTCTTTCATGTATTGTAATGTGTATTATGCTGCATTTTGTTGTTTATAACATGGAAAACTGGAAAAGGCTTCTTTTAAACGATGGCTTACAGTACGTCAGTTAAAGTTGTGTGTTTTTGTGTCTCAGTCAGGTGTACGCAGAAGCTCTGCTGAGAACTCTGGAGTTAATGAGCAAACTGAAGCAGCAGGTGAAGGACATGGAGACCAGCTTCTACAGGATGTTACAGGTACTGGAACTGGTCACGGTGGTGTTCGCACACACAGACACACACTCTGTGTCATCACCTCTCTCATCTTCATCTTTTTCTTTCCTCCCTGTCCCGTGGTTTGTCTCTCCGTCTCGATCTTTCAGGACCAGAGGATCGTGACCCCCCTCTCTCTGGCCCTGACGTCCCACCACAAAGAGCGCGTGCAGACCGGACTCTCCCTGCTGTTTGAAGCCACGCCCCTCCCAGACTTCCCCTCACTAGTGTGAGTCACTCGCTGGAAACAGCACATTTATAAAAGGCCACTGAATGCAGTCACATGTGTAGTTTATCAGCTTCATGTTGTAAACAAATCAGAATTTATTGGCCACGTATGTGAACACAGGAAGAACAAAGACAACAAAGGTTTTTTTGGATGAAAGTCTAAATGTAACTTGTCAAACTAGTCGCCACTTTTCATGTTCTGAATTAATGAAATCATTTTTCTCAAGTCTGGGAGAAAGTATGGCCGCCAACAACGCCTATCGCCAGAGGGAGGGCGAGCTGTCCGTCAAACGTGTCGCCGTGCAGGAAGTCCCGCCTCCCAGCGTACTGGAGTCCTCCAGTGGTGTCCACAGTCTGGTGGAGAAGATACAGAACGGCTTTGAGGTACAGTTTGTACGTGTGTGTGAGTTTTGAAGGCAGCGATCTCACTATTTTTTATTTAATTTGCACTTCTGATCATATAACCATGAAGAAATTATATTCAGAAACAAATCACAGAATCTTGTAAACACTCATGAAATAAAATACTGATACTTTTGAGATGAACTTGTTGCTTTCAGCTGTTAACACTGTGTGTGAGTGTGAGCTGCATTTTTCACTGGTGTTGTTTTATTGTTGTTTATAGCTGCAGGAACACAAAGACTCACACGTGTCTGAGATCATCGACGTTTACGAACAGAAGCTCTCAGCATTTGCGGTGAGTGTTCATCTCGGTAAATTCTCTTTTCTTCTGATGAGTGCTGCTGGATGTTTGCTCGACAGGCAGTTGTGATTAAAAGACAGATGATTTTGCTGCTTTATTTGCACTAATTCCTGCCTTTGAAGATTATTATCAATTAATTGTTTGAAATAGCCGACTGTGGGTCTTTGTTAAAGCAGATTTATTGATTGAGTTCTGTTTTTTGATCCGTTTCATCTCTTTGTCTCCCCGTCAGTCGAAGGAGAGTCGACTGCAGGACTTGTTGGAGGCGAAGGCTCTGGCTCTCTCTCAGTCCGACCGACTCATCGCTCAGTATCGCCTCCAACGAGCTCAAGCTGAGGCCGAGGTAACGTTCACACACAGCGGCTGCAGGAATACTGAACGCCAGGGTGCTGCTGTCAGACTTCAGCAATCTATTACTTAATAAATCAAACAGTTGATTGACAGAAGTGGAGCTGCAACAATTAATCGATTAGTTGTCAGCCTGGTTTCTTTACTCCTCTCTGACAACAAAACAAGACATTCAAGGATGTCATCTTGGGTTTTCATCAACATTTTAGGACATTTTATGAACCAACAACTAATCAATTAATAAGGACCCTTTTTTTTTGACATTTTATAGACAAAATAATGTTCAGATTCATCTATAAGTACGATAATAGTTGCAGCTCTAACTATAATTGTAGCTTTCAGTTTGCTTGGTGTCAAATTCAGAATTTCAGTCGTCTCACGGTGTTTATTCAAAATATCTTTAGATTAAAATAAAGATGGACTTTATTCTTAAGTTAGATCCGTAACAAACTTAACCATCAGGATGCTCATAATTATCACTTTTACTATAGGTTATTTTTTAACAGACCACATAAACCACAGTGCTGGTTAGACTTAAGTTAGTCTCACCGCCCACAGCCTAAAGTTTCTGTTTCTGCTGATACTTATTTTCAGCTCTGGTCTTTCTTTGTGTGCAGGCCTGTAAGCTGGGCTCTCTGCTGAAGGAGGCGGAGCGTCGCCGCGAGGAGCTGCAGGGCGAGCTGAGCAACCAGGAGCTGGAGGTGAAGCGCTCCAAGGCCGACACGGAGGAGCTCCTGCAGCACAACGCCAGGCTGCAGCAGGAATCGGAGGAACACCAGGCGCTGAAGGGAGCCTACAACGCCCTGCTGGACAGGTCAGAGACACACGGGCAGGACGGACAAAAGAAACATGGAACAGATTCATTTTCATTTTCATTTTTTATGTGTTCAACAAATTGATCTCCTGTGCAGGTTCAACAAACAGAATGAAACTCTGAGGAAAACCCAGGAGGCAATGCAGCTGCAGCACGAGAAGTAATTCACACACACACACGACTTGACTGCAGAGATAAATTACATAACTTTCTTTTTACATAAATGCAGCCGAAAGCACGTCACTCTGCAGCACCTCTCTGAATTCTGCCTGTCTGTCTTCCTCAGGATGTCTGCGGCGTTGGAGGAGAGACAGGAGGAGATCAGATCCCTCCAATCAGATCTCCAGCAGAGGAACAGTGACATCACAGGTTTGGTTGCATCACTCAGACTGTACAGCCTGCATGTGCACAGCTGTCTGAGGTTTTTATCCACAGTCAGTGTTTTACCTACAGCAGATGGAGGTCGACACTGCAGGAGAACCGATGTATTTATTTGAGACACCTAAAAAAATCAGTATCAGTTTTACAGTTCACTATATTTAGAATATTTTCACCACTTTTCCTTGCTGCCTGA
>JAJHUR010098935.1:1576-20635 GCA_027495735.1 Lutjanus campechanus | reverse complement strand
GGCGATTTCACCGAGGGCAGGGGAATAATAAACACGGAGACACATCGTTCTGAATTAGTAAAAGCCCTGCTCACTGGAAACAAAGTAATCCCCCTCGCTGATGAAACTCACGTCAGACGCAGGCAGGATTCTCCTCTCGAGGTTGGAGGAAGCAGACGGGTTCACTGCACGTGGAGTGTACATCATACGCTCACTCCCTCTGAGTAGCAATAAAGATGCAAATTGAGTTTTCGCTTTACATTTCAGGAATGTTAAAGGTCGCCTCAAGGTATAATTGGCCACAGAGGTGGTATTTATGTTTGTTTGTTAATTCAACAGTAAACATTCACAAAAAGTACTGTATATTATCAATGTACAAAGGTGCACTGAGGTCATTTTCATCTATCGCTCCTGCGCAGCTAAAAAGCAACTTTTAAAATATAGTTGGTGGTAAAGTTATGAAGAACATTGTAACTTTTTTTTTTTCACAAAATCAGTTATACTTGAGCCCTTTAACACTTTTAATTTAGATTGTGGATTGTGGCACCACCATCATCACCATGCAAACCTATGACTCTCCCATATTTAATAGAGATATGACTGATCTGATCCAATATGGGTATCACTGGAGCCCAACATTAATGTAAAGCATTCATGATAATTCATTGGGTGTCAGACTGGCACTATTGAACACATCCCGATCTAAATTCCACAATGTCACAGGGTGCATTGGGAGCTGATAAGCACTTCTAACCTTGATTCAGCAATTCTAATGGAAGGGTCTAAGAGAAGGAAAACACATTCAAAGCTACTATTTTACTGTACAGATGGAGTGAAGAAATGTGCTAGACACCTCACTCACGGTGTAACAATAAATCAGCACAAAAATGACAATAAACCAACATAAACCATAACCAAAGACGACGGTCTGGACAAACACATTACAAACACTAAAAAGTAAAAAAGGGACCATCTCTCAGCCTATCAGCTACACATGTGAATGACTGTGAGACTATGATGTGCCCAGTCATTTAATAACAGTTTTGTGGCATGCTGTAATCTGTTGTGGCAAGATTTATAGCTACAAAAATTACATCTTTATATATGTTAATGTTCATTTAAGTAGTATTTATTGTAAATTAATGTGGGAAAAAAGGGAGTCAAAATTAGGATACAATTGGGATACAGAAAAAAAAGCCATTAGAATAATATTTTTGTAATTAAAGCTAGTGCAAGGAACTTTAATATTTTGCTGATTTTGGAGACCCCTGTGGACAAAAGTGGCAGTGTTTCCATGGTAATAATAAAAAATATATATATAAAAAAAATAAAAATAAAAATCTCCTGTTTCTTCTTCCTGAGAACCATACAATTCACTGTAACCTTGCCTGAAAAAATGTAAACACAACTTTGTTTCATCTGATTTCAAATTGAATATTAATAACTTTACAAAAATAGCCACTCTTCACACAGATGGTCTTGTTAATTTACACAGGTCATATATTGTAGAGGCATCAATAATAAACTGAGACTGTTTATAACCAGTTAAAAATTCATTGTAGTAGCTTTAAAGGTACTATGTGAAGCCATTTACTTGTGTTAATCACTTTGTATTGTCAATGTGTGAACGGATTGTAACATAATTTAGAAAATGAGACCTTCTCTGACTTTTTTGATTACCTTTAACAGCCTGTGGATTTACCTCTATGTAAAGGAAAAATTTCTGAGAAATTCTAAAGGATGTGATATTCATCTGTGCCACTGAGTGCTTTGCATCTCTTCGGCTGCCCCACAGTGCTAACAGTTTGCAACACTAGCTGACATTAGATTAGATATGGAGTCTGCCAATGACAACAAACACCAGCACCCGCCATAACACAAGCCTAACTTTACTTACCTCACCTATCAACATGATGCCCGTCAATCACATTCAGTCTTGTGTATGTCACGTCACTGTTTTGCCCGATGTACAGGAAGCTCGCTTGTAGCTACAGGAAGCTCGCTTGTAGCTACAGAGTGCAAGCAGACATAGGCACCAGTGTTATTAATAACAAGGATTTTCTGTAAATTCCACATAGTGCCCTTAAAAAGAAAGAAAATAACCACAATTTATTTGCAGAATAAATTCACAGAATGTTTTCCTTGCTGACGTGAGAGAGATGCATATTGTGTACTTTATACACACATTAGCTGATTTACAGAGAGGTGTGTGCATGAAGGTGAACTCTGTCAAGACATGTTTATCTCCTCTGAGAGTGATGTGTGTACCACATGTGCTCCTTGTGCGCCACATACGTTTTCCACTTTGTGCAACCAGGAGCCTCTGGTTAATGGACAGGCCCTGTTTACTGCTGATCGTACTTTATTCACATTGCAGTGGCACACAGACCCATGGGTTCTGTTTCAGTTGTCAGAGCAACAGCGTGAGTGCTTCTGTTCCCATGTTGGTGGGTCCTTGAGTGATTTACAGGCGTCTGTGAGCGATGTGGGAATAAAAGAGAGATGGGGGAACAGAGTGAGACCACAATTGAAAACGTCATGTATGTTTTCCACACAGAAACACCTACCAATAGGACAATGGCTAAATCTCTTCTTTGTCCTATACAACAAACTGTGCATCACGGCCAAGATCTGAGTGAGACAGACAGATGTTGGTTAGTATATAGAGTCTCAGCTGGTTAAAGTCTGCATAAAATGAAAATGAAAAAGTGCTCTTTTCTTCCACATATTTATGTACTTCCTGTAAAAACAAGCAGCTGGGGAGGGACTTGTCTCAGTAGCCAATTGCACTAAATGTACATCAACACTAAACCCCCAAAGCCATGCAGCTACAGCGCAGTGGTCCATTAACCTTTTTGACTCTTCTGGACTGGGACCTACCAGTGAACACAGCAAGACTGGGAATGAACACCCACCCAGAGGCTGAGTCACCTACCTTAGCTGTGTAACTAACTTAGCTCAGTTAGCTACTTTTGCAACAAGTAAAACTATCAGGATGCTCCAGAAACCATCAGCACACTGTGTAGATGACCTCAGTACTGTATTCCCCGTGGGTCTTGGAGGCTGTTCGGTCCTGATCCAGCTGTGTTCACTGGGAGGCTGCCGAGCCCTGTCCACTGCCTGCTAACAGTAGCTAACTTAGTAGAAACTCGGCCCCTGAGTTAAAGCTGAGCAGCTGGAGGACATCAGAGGGGAAATCAGACAGCATTTTCAGTCATTAAATTGTGTTTTTGTACGAGTTATTAAGTTGTAAAAGTAAAATAATGTTAATCAGTGAAGCCCGACCCCTAGCCCATTGCCTGTTGGATGGAAGAAGTTGGTATTCTCCATTTTAAACATGCTATATACAAGTGAATTGATTGAGGGTCATAAATTCTACATGTTAACCAGGCGAACACATTGCTGCATTGAGCAAGATGTAAATCAAATCACAGTTTTATGATTGTGGAGTCTTGAGACACAACGACACATCAGTGAGCCACACTGTTGCACCGGCTGTCATGTTCCTTCATTATGATGAACATGAACACTAGTTTATTTTGAGTGAATCCCACATACACTATCCTACTGAAGAAAATACCCACTAGAGCACCAAATGTGTATTAATCCCCAACAAAATTACTATTTACTCCTGTTTGACAGTGCCCAGCTGTTTTAGGAAATAAAAAAAAATGGAACTATCTACTTGTGCTCTGTTTTTAAAGATTTATGTCTTCAGCGTGAATGAATGTGCTCGGGGCTGAGTGCAACAGACGGTATGGGGAGTTAGAAAGTACTGAGAGACAGAATAACCCATTGTTGGTTTTGGTCTTTTGATTGTATTTGTTGACAATGTGAAAATATCTTCTCCAAAATAGCTGTGAGGATCCACATAAAGTCAGTTTCATTATTTGCACGTCTGCACAGGCTGGTATGGACGTTTCTGCAGAGGTTCATGGGCAGCCCAAAATGTGTGAGGAGTATGAGTATAAAGACTAGAGATGAACCTCAGAATTTATTAGTTGAATCATATTTGGCTGTGCAATACGATTTTTTTTTTAGTTCAGTGCCACACTAAATGTTTTTTTTTTTTTAATTGCTCAGCCAGGTAAGTGGATCAGAAATGTACATTTTTCAGTGCAGCCCTAATAAAGATAATCACCAGTTTGTAAGTATATTGGAGCTGTTATTGTGGACAGAGGGCCAAAAGCATTTTCAATTTTGTTGGCTTAGTGTGGACATGTTGATGATGTGAGGACAGATGCACACAGCTTCTGATAGACACAGAAAGAAAGCCACAGACATACAGTACATTACAGCACAGTCATGCAGAGGGCACGAGAGGCTCTGCAAACTGAACAAGCGTGATTACTTCAATCCAAACTGATTAGCATGTGTCAGTCAAGTTCCAATTGACTAGCAGATGATTTCCTCAGTTGGTTTAAGCCATGAAAAACGGCTGTCAATGTGTCAATTCCGCTCGTCTGCAGATTTCAATCATTACACGGTCTGTTACGCGTGTGTCCATCATTTAATACAGCACATTAAAGCATTCAAAGTTCTGCTGGTAAAGTATGAGTCTCCATCTCTTTCTGTGTCTACCTCTCTCTCTCTCTCGCTGTCTGTCCTCTCATGCACGATCACAGCTGTCTCTCTGAAAAACCCATCAGAGCAAAATCTCTGAGTGGCTCAGCAGGAAAATGACCATGTTTAGCCAGAGTGTGTGTGTGTGTATGTTAAGTATATACACTGCCATCTGTAAGTCTATGCATGCATGTGTGTGCTCGTGCATTATAAAGCGGGCTTCATATGCTCCCTATCAGAGTGGGTTGCGCAAACACTCCAGCACAGATAGTGTGAGAGGAGGAAGTTCCAATGATACGTGACTAACAGAGCATAACATTAACTGTCACATCCAATAGATCTAGTGACTGCAAGCAGAATGAGAATGTGTGTACATGTGCGGGTGTGTGTATTGTTGAAAAGAGAGCAGGTGATGTTTTCCGCCAACACTTTATGTGTGTGTATATATTTTGGGAAAAAACTGTGATTGTGAATATAAGTGTGTGTATCTGTGTGTGTGTGTGTATGTGTGGTCAGAGGGGTGGGCAGCAGCTGTTCCATCCTCCGGGTAACGGCAGAGAGGGAAAACCTTCTGTCCTGGTTGTCATGGCAGCAAGAAACAAACAGCCCCATCCGGTTCCAATTGGCGATAAATGTTGCTGATAGATGGAGAGGGAGATAGGGAGTTAAGCTCTGCTTTAGGTTGTGTGTGTGTGTCTGTGTGTGTGTTTGTGTGTGTTTCATAAGTGTGCAGTGAAGAGGATGATGCAAAGACTGAGTGGATACAGAGCTGCAAAAAAAAGGGAGCTAAAAATATATCTTTTGTTCGGTGGAATAACATGCAACGATCATAAAAGACAACTTTGTGCTCAGGCTTATTTCAATTCTCTGCTATATAATGTCAGTGACCTGCAGTTGCCCCGGAGACCTCCATCTGCTTCAGATGAGCTCAAAGCAAACCACACAGGGAACCTACTGTAACTGTACTGGCTATTACCATTTATCTATTTCCATTTAAAACATCATTTTAAAAGAGTGAAAGTTATGGGAGTTTCTATCTACCTGTATATCATTTTCATATTGTGCATGTAATCTTTCTTTTCTTCATTTGCATTCACAGTTAATACATTTCACTCCACAACTTTTTATGAGTTTAAACTGCAGTTTCTATTGTTGATCCTGTAAAGTTGTTTCATCTTGTTTTAGTTGCTTGGGTCCAGACCTTCAAAGTCACCCCACTCTTTTAAGTTTTTAATTCTCTGACTATGGGAATGGAGTGTCACAAGTTGATAATTCAGTTTAATATCAAGCAATTGTTTTAGTAGTGGGGGAGAAGAAATTCTGCAATTAAAAATAAGCAAAGTAGGATTTCAGGTTTAAATTTCTGTTTTGTGTTTAATTTAAATTAACAGAGATTTTCTGTTCTTCTTTCTCACAGTCAATTTCGACCACTTCCAGATTCTGAGAGCAATAGGAAAAGGAAGCTTCGGAAAAGTAAGTCCTGTTTGCCAAACTGTTCTTTTTAGAGTGGAGAAAATAAACCATACCTGTGTCACTCAGAAATGAAACAACATGTTTCAGCCTCATGATACATGTATTAATTACGGGAACTTCTATAGTATCCAAAGAAAAACAAAAAGAAAATGAACAAACAAGTCAAACAGGTCACAACAAAGGACACATGAAAGTCATACTGACACTACAACACAAGCACTGACACACAAATTAACACACATCAGTGTTGCTCAGGTGCTCATCTATCCAATAACTAAAAAAAACACTAAACATTAAATGTACAGAAAGGCCGATAACAAGAGGTCTTAAAAACAACTTAAACTTACAAACAAAACCAGTAAATACAGACAATGAAACAAAACCTTAAAATATGAAAAACATATCCAATATCAAAGAACACATGCAAATATCACATATCATTAGGAGGTTTTATGTGTTCCTGAAACTTTTCATTACTCATAAATTTGTTTTGTCTCTGGATTATTTCCTGGTCAGAAAATAGTTAAAACTGACCATCACAATATCCTAAAGCGCAAGGTGATACCCTCAAATTGCTTGTTTTGTCCAACTGACACCCTGAAACCTAAAGATATTGATTTTTCAGTCACATTACACAATAAATATCAGCAAATTCTCACAATGTAAAAGCTGGAAGCAGTGAAAGTTAAGCATTCTGGCTTGGGAATGACTCAAACAGTTAATAGCT
Source organism: Lutjanus campechanus (assembly GCA_027495735.1). Lineage (NCBI taxonomy): Eukaryota > Metazoa > Chordata > Actinopteri > Lutjaniformes > Lutjanidae > Lutjanus > Lutjanus campechanus. Next base: position 13,893 of record JAJHUR010098935.1, on the reverse strand, counting down.
TATTAAAATACCAATTGCCCTCCAGAGACAGAAATAAAGTTTTAGTTGAAGTAGCTGCTGACTATTTTTTCTGTCACTCAACTCAATCATTACAGCTGTATATGATCCCCTTAGATTTCTTTAAAGAGGCATGTGGACATTAGGCGCAAAATGTTGTTACAAATTAAGGTTGGTAGAAGCATTGATACTACGATACACTTTCTATAACACGTGTTTAAAACAACAGTCTCAAAGTAGTACCAAAGATATTCAAGACCTCATTTCAGTTCAGTCTTTATAATTGTCCTACCTAAAATTTGACTTGCAGCAAAACCAGACAGTGTCAGTGGCATTTTCTGTACCAACACTGTGTGCAGATTGTCAATTTTAAAAAAAATGAAAAGGAAATTATCCTATTTTGTGCGCTCAGGACCTTTTTTCTTCTTGCTGTGGTATCTAGAGAAGTATTGAGTTTATACTGGCATTTAATTGAAGTTTGAATTTCAGACATCATGGCAACTCTGTTACAAATAATGTATCATGTCCCGTCTCTGTCAGTGTTTAATTTGCTTGAAACTAACTATCAGCTCCATGGAAACAAATCTGAGTTGAAAGCAGCCATGTTTCCTCTTGCTGTTAATCCATACAGTGCAGAGTAATTCACATCAGCACTTACAGTACGTGTAAGCAGATATAGAACACACATGCAAACTCCTTTGCGCATATATGCACAGACCCACAAAGCATTTCCACTCTGTCCAACAACAGATAAGCAGTCTAATCACAGTAGATGGCAAGCTGTTCAATGGGAGGAGTGATGTGATCAGGGTTTGGCTGATTAACCGTGCCAGCTGGTCCACAGATCACTCTCTTAGATAGCAGTAATCACTGGCTTATTGGCGCTTGTAGCACAGACAAGCACGACCACAAATAAATATGGGGTATTACAGTGCTGCATATTAATAAAGTGTCTATTCTCAGACATATTGTCAAAAGGGGGTAATCACATACAGTTTGATACATACACACAATGACAGCTATCCAGATTGCACTAGGTGTTGTAGTCTGTGTTTTGCTGCGTCACATCAAAGTATTTATTCCCACTGTTTTAAATACATGATGTTTGAGAGCATTTTTATGCAATTTTGAAAGAAATGTCTACATTCCTCACTGACACTATGCACTAGCAGCCCTAATGAATGCTAACATGATGTTTCCCATCTCTAATATGCAAAACATACTGGTGTGAAAAGTTTAAAGTCTTAGGAGAGGATTAAATTCCTGATCAGGGGAGATTAAAGAGAAATCCTGAAGTTTCCTTCCAGCCTAGTTAGATGGACAACATTGCTGGTTATTGCACTATAATATTTCATGCTTCTCAAGCAATAAAACTTTAGACAAACATGATGAATGGTAGTAAACACCCTGCCATATTGCAGCATTTTTCATGAGATTTTCAGTGTATCAAGCGAATGTCAGAATTTAGATTTTTCTATATATCATGCAAAATAACTAACCAATGATCAGATGAGACAAAACATGGAGGGATGATGCATTACATGGCTCTCTGGCTACACCTTTAAAACTGAATAAATTTGTAGAAGAGGAATCATGCTCTTTGTCATATATTGAATGATATGCTAGCTGTTTAAAGTCTGCAGAGAGGAACATATGATTCACTTTTAATTAGGGCTGCAACTAACGGTTATTTCCAATATTCGATCAATCTGCCAATTAATCAATTAATCGTTTAGTCTCTAAAATGAAAAAAAAAAAGTGAAAAATCACAACAGGGCTCAAAGTGATGTCTTCAAATTGCTTCTTTTGTCCAACTAACAGTCCAAAACCAAATGACTCTTCATTTACTATCATGAAAAGCAGCAAATCCTTACATTGAAGAAGCTGCAACCAGCAAATGTTTGAAATTTTTGCTTGAAAAATTACTGAAACAATCAAAATATTTACTACCACTAAGCACTGAAGCATAAAACAGAGATAGACAAGCAGAACATGAACATATTAACTTTGCACAGCAGTGAAGGAATTTCCCCTTTTGTGATTTGATCAGGTCTGTATTGTACAGAAGAAGGACACTAAGAAGATGTATGCCATGAAGTACATGAACAAGCTGAAGTGTGTGGAGCGGAACGAAGTGAGGAATGTCCTGAAAGAGCTGCAGATAATGCAGAACCTTGAACATCCTTTCCTGGTCAACTTCTGGTAAGACACCTATGCTTTGGTGAAAAGATATCTGAATGTGTAGTTGTATATGTCTGTATTCATCCATTCTGAAAGGTTCTTGGGCTTTGTTTAGGCTGCAGGCAAATCAGATTTGTTTTTCAAATTTGATCTTTAAGACAGACTGTGGATACTGTTATTTGCAAGTGATCAGATCAGATTTGTGAGTCGAGACATCACCAGCCTACCTGCATGGGTTGCTGTGGTAACAACATAGGTATGGGTAACTACATTCGCTGGTGATACGGCTTCCCAATGCCAAAGCATGAGAAATGGAGTTCCATCATCTCGCCCTCTAAACAATTGTGCTGTCAAGTTGCAGTACAGAACTCCTCCGTCACACCAGACAAACTGTGTAATCTCCGTACCGCTCTGCTAGTAGCAGCATGGATTCTGCTCAGATGCTCTTAATGCACTTCTGTCACTCTGTATTTGACGTTGTCATTGTGTGTTGCGTTGTGAGTAACACAAAAAAGTTTTCTCATCTGGAACGCTTGTTTAGTTTGTCTAATGTAAGTTATGTAATGGCATCCTTTAACCACTGATGAGTATTGTGATTGTGGCTGACATACTGATAGGATGAGAGACGACCCTGATGAATAATTTCACATGGTGCATTGCTGAGAGTTTAAGTTTACTATTTTATGTTCCAGGATGCAAATGTTACCGTTTGTGTTTGTCATGTGTTTGTTCAAAACATGGTGGTTTATGTGTAACTGAGATTTTTGTGCTGGTTTATTGTTACACTATGAATGAGATGGCTAGTGCATTTCTTCACTCTAGTTGTATATCAGTGTCACATCGTGGAACAGGTTGCCCTTGAATAATGTATTATTATAGAGTAACCATGGAAAGTGCTACTTATCCCTCATTTTACGCTGCTTGACATAACATTTACAAAAAGATAACATGTGGCATCGTGGACCACAGATCGGTGACACGAGTCTGATACTTGGCAACGTCAGGCCCCGATACCGACACTGGACCAGATCTGAGGGGCCGGGCTTAGATGCATCTGTGGAGATCCAATTTGAATTGCATTTCAAATCACCTCCAAATGTGGCTTGGATCTGCTTTGCAAAAATCTAATTTCATGTTGCTTGTTGTCACGACTTTCTAAAGTCAATCTGGAGACAATCGGAATATGCCAAAAAACAGATTTGGGCTGGCAGTCTGAAAATGGCATTACAGAGTGTTCAGGAAAAGACTTATTGCTTTGTGTTGAATTCAGACTGAGACTGCTTTAAATTTAGCACTCAGTGACTTTGACAGAACCTCCCTTCCTTAAAATATGTATACAAATTCTTCTCTGTAAAATCTGGAGCACAAATCAGTGAGTGCACAGACACACAGAGAGCCCATTACCCACTAAAGCAAGCTCTGTATTGAGGTGTCACCCAATGAAGAACACTCACAAGCCTCCCGTCACCCTGTGAAGTTGCTAAAAGGAAAATGTGGTTTGTCCACTGATCCGAGCTTCAAACTTTCATGGGCGCGACCTTCCTCTCCTGGCAGCTTCTCGTTTGCCGCAACGCATTTAGCGGGGTTGAGGAAGTCTTTCCCTCAACGTGCCACAAGCTCAGTCAAACTCTAGTGCGCTAATCTAAGATGACTCATCAGGTAATTCTGAGCAACTCATTCATCATCATTTGAAAGCCTGAGCTTATTGAGCACCAGGAATCATACTTTTGAGATGCCTGGTAAGTATGGCTTGTTAAGTTTCCGACTGAAAGGCATCATTAATTCTTGATAAGCACTCCCACTCTGCAGCGTTTGAGAAGAAGCCACCATGGCTTTCTCTTGAGCAGAAAGGCAAAGAGGAGGGACTGCCTGGCCAAATACTGAATAACTGTCAAGGTCATGTAGTGCTGTTTTTAAAAAACAAAAGTACATTAATTAATGTACTGTAGTATTATTTATTGTTCTTACTTTTGATTTACAGGTGTTGGTGTTAGGCAGCCCCCTATAAAAAAAGAACTTAATTAAATGAGATAATAAATCAGCGCCTTGTGACACCAATGGTCTGCAGGTAGTTTTTCCCAGAGGTGGGAGTAAGTCACACATGTGCTAGTCACAAGCAAGTCTTAAGCAAGTCCCAAGTCAAGTCCTTACAATGCTGCACGTTAAGCAAGCAAGTCAAGTTATTGCTTAAGTCAACCAAGTCACAGGACAGGCCATACACAGATGTTGTTGATTTTTGGGCATGACAATTGTTTTCTTCTCACTGCCGTCACCAACAATGTAACCCTTGACTCCAAATTTTATATTTTTGCACTTGCCTCCTCCATGATAGATGCCTGGTGCATTGGCCTCTGCTGCATCTTAGTAGGTTGCCAGGTTTGGGCGCACTGCACTAGAAATCATCCAATCATGTTTAAAAAACAAAATGTGACTTCTCCATATCTTGAAAAATGAGAATGTTCAATTTTAAAATAAGTCAAATCGAGTTGAGTCTTTTATCAATGACAGTCAAGTGCTCAAATTTGCAACTCGAGTCATGTGACACGAGTACCCCACCTCCGGGTTTTCCCTCATCTACCCTTTGTCTTCTGTCCCACTTTTCTATCCTCTCTTCACCCACTTACCCCTTTCTCCCATTTTAATTCCACATCTTTTGAAAGCTACTCGGGCTGAATCAATAGCTGTCTTTTAATTACTCATTTGACAGAAACAAAAGTAAATCCTCCCCTGGTGGGAATGAATGAGAAGAGACTAAAGGCGCAGTAAAAAGAGGAGAGGATAAAAAGGACAGCTATGCAAAGGAAAGGGGAATATCCAGCAAGCGGAGGGAGGTGGTGGAGAAGGAAAACCAGAAAGGAGGTGAGCAGAGGAATAGAGAGAAGTGCAGTGTACAGACTCATCAGACAAACAATGCCAGTGCTTGCTTTCTAGCTTGATTGCATGCTGTGTTGGACAAAAAAATGGTTGGAAGTTAATGCTTTTGGCAGCGTAAATTCCCTCTGGGTGGGGGTGATTTCCTCTGGAGATGTGCTTGGGTCAGCGCTGTGCCCACTCTGTCTCTCTCACTGTGTTGAGTTGGCGTAAGTTATGATTGTCCTGAGGTAAGCGCTCAAGGTCAGAGACGGGGAGAGATTACCTGCAGGCATATGAAGCGCACAGAGCCAAGTACATGCAGAAAACCAGGCTTAATTTTTTTTTTTTTCCCTGTCCTCTCCTCTCATCTCACTCCTCTGTCCTCTTTTTATTCACCTCGTCCTTGTCATCTCTCACCTTCCTTTTTTCTGCCTCCTGCACTTCTACTTTCTACTTCCACCACCTGCTTCACTTCATTTTCTCTCCTCTTGCTGTCACTGGACTTGCTACTGGGCATGACCTCAGGTGTCCGTCACTGTACACTGTGCACAGTCAAGCAACAATGCACTTGGAAGAGAGGAGCAAAACAAAAAACAAAAAAAAACATAACATATCAACTTCTAAACAAGTTATTTTCCCTCCATGCAGGCTATTAATTGTAATATGGAATACTGATTTTGAAGAATCTGAACCTCTGACAATAAGTGTGTGTTACGGTCAGTGTATTGATGTGCCAGCACTGGAGGGCAGCCCGATGTGCCTGCGCTGCACTAAGTCGCACTGTGTAAGGAGAGCCCTTATTGGCACTGCAATGCCTTGACTCAAAGTCCAGAGATACACTCACACTGTATCAAAGACGGACAGAAAGAGGGAGAAATAGCAACCAGCATCAGATGCGGCTATATTCAATTCTCAGTCTTACATCCCCTTTAAAGGTTAACTTAGATGTCTGTCAACCTGAACCCTATTTTCAAGGGCTGCAACTACCAATCATTTTCATTTTCGATCAATCTGTCAATTATTTCTTCGATTTAATTTTAACTGATTAGTTAGTTAGGTCCATAAAATGTCAGAAAATGGTGAAAAATGTTGATCACTGTTTTCCAAAGCCCAAGGTGACATCCTCAAATGTCTTGTCTTGTCCATAACCCAAAGAAGTTCAGTTTACTGCCAAAGAAGAGTAAACAAATGAGAAAATATTGATATCTTATAAGTTGAAATCAGATAATTTTCTCATTAAAAATGAATCAAAATCAATTATCAAAATAGTTGCTGATTAATTTAATAGCAAATTAATAATCAATTGATTGATTAACTGTTGCAGCTCTACTATTTTCTGATGTTTTTGTGTCGAAGTGTCTAATGGGGGCAACAGTTCTTGAAATTGGTCCAAGCTGAGGCCGCTGCAGCCGTCAGATATGAAACAGGCTGAAATGTACTGCAATTGCAAACCAAAGTGCTTGTTTTGCCACTGACAGGCTCAGATTGTTATTCTAAGTCTTCGACAATATTATGGAAAGGATCACTACAGAGGCAGACCTTTTTGGTAAAGAGTAAGACCCTTGATGTTTAAGGAGAAACAACCATTTATTCCTCTCGACAAAGCCACCTGACTCCAGAAACAGTAATTTTATCAATTTCAAACATCCTTCATTCAAACTCGACAGAGACAAAATAAAACTCACCAAATATATCTTGGTTAGTTTTTTCACTGCTCCAACAATTGCCAACTCTGGTTTTGCTGAAGTAAACCCATAATTCTCTGAGTAAGACACAAAAATATTCTGGCTGTTCACACCCCACTCTTTCTTTGATGTGCAACATCCCTCTTACTCCTTTCCCAATATTTTCACATCTAACACATTGAATTATGGGTTTATTTCTCATTGTTGACAGAAAGTGTTACGGAGGAAGAACTTCTAGAAACTACCTGCTTGCTTTCTTGGGGATTTGGTGTGATAGGTGTATCAGTTGATCACATATTATATTCAACAAGAGTGCCGTAAAAAATAAACCTGTTTGGGTCCTGAGGTGAACAGCTATAATTTTAAACATTTTCATACTATTACAAATAAACTATGGAATTGGAATCATTTGAGTGTTGTGAGCCCCTCAGAACTTTTTTCTTGTTACACTCTCTGGTAACTTGCTTGTTGAGCTAGATTTGATATTAAACCACATGGCCAATCATGAGTTTTATATAAATGTGTAGAGATTCAAAACAGTGAATACTCAAAATTTGAATTAAAAAGGGAAGATTAGAATTTCATGCTAATTAATGTTTGATTACAACCCCCAAAAAATGGCTAGGATTAAGGAATTTACATAATCATCTTTAATATCTCTTTAGCATTAGTGTTATCTTTTTAAACTTGGCCACAGAGAAATAATCTTCACTACAAACTTTATTCACTGTATGGTTAAGATTTCAGTCTGTAGGATGCTTCACTTCATGATATCTCCCACGTCTAACCTCTCAAATACTGCTATGATGTAACATGCTATTGTAAAAAAGAAAGTAATTGCATAACTGTCGAAGGAAAAGAAGAAGAACGTCAACAAAAGTCTGAAACATTGTGGAGGAAAAGCTTCACTCGCTTCAGGGAGTTCCTCTTTCGCTCAGTTGTTATGTAATCTTAATGCATCACTAAGACATCATGCAGTGTTATTCTCCAGTCATGTGTATTTTTTCCCTCAGAAAACCGAAATGACATAATGATTTTCTCAAAACTCTAAACAGAATTCCTCCAAGCATCCAGATACAAAAAGGTCTAGTACACTGCACAGGCACTATAGACTGCCTATAATGTACATTTTGAATGAATGGCATGAGCTAAAATAAACTTAACTAAGCACAACTAAGCAATAGTAAGATCTGCTGGCAGCATCTAAGGTACACACTGTATCCTTGTGTATCTGCAAAATGTGCACATCACATCCTCATTTTACTTTTAACACCGCAGGCATCGACGATCACTGAAAAGCAGCATGTCAGCATGTGAGGTATTTGGCTTGATGTCAAGGTGACCTGGTGAAATGGAAGATCATAGAATCAGGGGTGGGAAGAAAAAGAAAATGATCTGATCAAGTACTAAAGCAAAATGCAATTCAAATATCTTTTATCTTAGTTTTACCATATATTTTAGGTTTCCTGTGTACTTTTTGTAAGTGTTTTTGTGTGTGTATTTATGCATGAGAGTGCATCCATGTGTGAGTGCTCAGGGAGCATTAGACACAGACTGATGCGAGCTGTCAGTCAAAGGAGGTGTTGGGAGATGGGGTGGCAGGAAGGTCGGAGGGCTGCCGGCATCGATCCAGCATGTCACACTTTGAGCGTCTGGCCGGCTGTGTCCGTTTCATCAAGGGGCTTTGGTCAGATGATGTGTGTGTGTGTGCATTTATGGGTAGTATGCATGTCTATTCGCCATAATTATAAAAAGCTTGTGTTGAACAACAAAGTGTTGATGAGCCATTTTATTCCTGAGATTCACTGAAGCGGATTTTCTGCTGTGGGCATGCAATAGATAGATGGTAATTAAAGGGACAGTTAACTCCAAAATCAAAAATACAGATTTTTCCTCTTACTAATAGTGCCATTTATCCACCTAGACTATTTTGGTGTGAGTTAACGGGTTCTGGAGATATCAAGAAATCAATGTAATTCATTATCATTATGATATCAACCCTTAAAGTCAAATCTTAAACAGCTTTATCAAGTTATCTTTTATTGAAATGATTATTAAATGTGTGAAGAACTGTACTTTGTCCATGTGTCACAAAAACAGACTCCAATAGAAGAGCCACTAGAGGATCAGCAAATGGTAAATGCAGAGTGGCACAGTGAAAAACCACTTTCGGTCAGTCATCCTTTTCAGTAAAAGGAATACATTTTTGTCCCACTGACTGAAATAAAAGCCCAAGTGATATGAAAACATTTACAAAAAAGATGAAACACTGGCTGAAAAAAACCAAACCTGTGACCAATGATCACTGATATCTGTGCATTTCACCATTTATTATGTACTTCATTTTACTAATGATTTCTTGTTTTTTTTATGTCATGCCTTAGCTAGAAACCCTACATGCAATGCATCTGTATCTTGTTATTGTAGCCTGCTACAAATTTTCTTGCATTGTCCTTCACAAATAAGCTAATACATAAATTTAAAAAATGGATGATACTGGCAAGTATTGACCACAGAGATGTCTGCCTTTTCTTCATTCTAATGGAACTAGATGGAACTTGGCTTCTGATACCTAAGTTGCTAGAAAATATAGAACTACAGCCATATCAGCATACAGAAGGAGGCAGACATCTACCTCATGTCCATGAGTACTGTAGATGCAAGCCTCCTTCAGCATGTTGATACAGTTGACGGATGTGGTTCAGCTGAGTGTCGTCTACTTTCAAGGCAGATAACTCCAAAACTTGACAGCTCACACCAAAACAATATAAATGCATAAATAACACTGATTTAATTTTGTATCACTGTACAGTTTAGACTGGGGCAGTTTAGTTCATTTACTTCAGGACAGAAGATCAAGTTATGGAAGACTGAGAGGGAAGAATAAAGATGGGAATCCAATATGACCGCATGAATGGGTGCAAATAATATGTTAGGAATGTTGCCAACATTTCCATTACTCTTAAAGAAGGGAAACAAATCTTTGTTTAGGCACTTACTATAATGTAATGAAAAACTGGATTTATTTGCTGATTATTGCAGCATGGACACCTGTCTTGCTTCATTTAAGAGCCATAATCTACTTAAAACAAGAATAATTTGTGTGCCTGAAACATTTTGCTTCTGTAACAAACAGAAATTCATTGTAATTTGGAAATTGCAGCAGTTTTTATATTATTTGTGGCCTTACATGTCATGTCACAGCTGTCACCTTTGAAAGAGCCAAAAGTAGCCTTTTTGTAAAGATACGTTACCATTAGCCTCTGAGTCCCTGTGGTTTCTGGAGACTTTCATTACTGAAGTGGCCTGGGGTGCCAGTGCCTCTAAAAGCTCCACGCAGGATGCTCTCCCATCAGACTGACTGCCTGGAGGCCACCAAAGAGGTCACATTGAAAAGCATGTGTGGCAGAGCAGATACAGACACTGAAAGAAAGAAAGACAGAATTAGACATGGAGACACAGAGAGACACAGAGGGGAAAAAAGAGGAACAGCTAAAGGACAAGAGAGAACAAACAAGCTAGAGAGAAACCAGATGCTAGCAAGGTGCCAGCAGGGCTAATGAAAAGTCTGCACCATTTCAACATAATGTACAGGTGTTAATCTGCAGTCTGACTGCTGTTCTCTGCTCTCCAGCCAAAACGCTGGTCGAGGCATCAAACAACATCTGTTAATGGAAGCTTGAAAACTTGTTCTGTCTGTTTTCATCCCACAGCAGCTGCGAAATACAAATGGAGGCTCTGAAATGTTCTGTATAAAAGTAAAAAGTAACCCTCTGAAAGACATTTCTCCCAGAGCTTACTGAACCTGACCTGGGAAGGCAGTGTGCAATGTTGCAAAATAAAAACACATTTAATACCTAACCTCAAATGCATCTAAAATAAAGTAAAGAATCTGTTTTTATAATGTAAGGAGTAAAAGAAAAAGGTTGCCAGAAAAATAAAACTTAAGCAAAGTACAGATCCCTTACAACTCTACTTAAGTAAAGTAACAAAGTATTTGTTACTTCCCACCTCTGAATGAAAGCATTTCTGTTCTGTCGGATATGTTGCTCAAAAACAGCTCATTCTAAGGTAACACAAACACAACATTTCTTATTTTCAGGTGATTATACACAAATGCAAACACTTGAATATTATATTCCATTTCTGCCAATAGATCCTCCTAAATGTTATGCACTTAACCTTTAATGTATCCTGTAATTGTTAATGTAAATGCAGCCCATAAAATCCTGGCAAAAACCTGAAATTGAAGCCTCATACACTTCCATGTTTTTTATTATTATTTATTATTTTGATGCACGTATCCATACTGCAGTTTTGCAAACTAGTATGCTACCATATGTTGTTGATTCTGGTGTTAATTGCTTATTGGGTAATATTGAACCAGTTGGGCAACACCAACAAAGTGCAAATTGGACATCTTGGTCACAGCTGTGCAACAGTGATGGCATTATTTTTCTGCCTCATAATTCCAAAAGATTGTTTTCATTTAAAATTTCAACATAAAACTTTCAACGCCAGTGCACAGCTTCAACATGAAACAGCTTCAGTAGCTCTTAAATCCCATTAGTCATACATATACGTTGTCTTATTAATAATAACTTGGGTATCTTGTGACCCACTGCCTAGAGTACCTGTGACGAACAACTTAATGAGCACCATTTCTAATTCATTTTGACAGCCGTGGCAGCAGGCCAGTGGAGACTTCATTCATATTCAAACACCCTCTAAATACTGTGGGGCCATGTCAGAGAGTCAGAAAGAGTCAGAGAGAGACAGAGAGAAAGAGAAAGAGAGAGAGAGAGAGACAGAGAGCGTTTTTAGTAGAAATTGTGCTTTTATTGTCATAAGAGACCAATTTACAGTGTAAGTAGAGTGGAGATGTTGCTGAAATAGCATAAAATAAAAAGTTCAATTAGCACGAGGTCAGTTAGTCCCAGAGGGGTGATGCTGATTTGCAGCTATAATATCTTACATATAGCATGTATAGCGTCACAAATCATTATTAAGTGCAATAATGAGCACTTATGCAGATAGTCGAGTGCTGAAGCAGTCAGAAAAAAAGACCTGGTTGTCGACTTTGTGTATCTGCAGGACACAAATTTCAACTATGTACTATGTGTGTGTGAGTGTGTGTTTACTTGTGTGCATGTTGGAGTCTGCACATTATATTTGGGTGTTTTTTCAACTTATAAAACAAGGTTTTAGTGTCTGTCATCAGATTTTAAGATTGGTTTGGGATTGCATCCCGGCTCATCGGGTTCTGGTGGACCCATGACAACCTCTACTGTGTGTGCACATTACAGTAATCAGTACTGTCAGTGCCTCACTGTGTGTATAACCATCCCAGGCTGATGACCATCTTTATGGCAGCTTAGTTTCTGAGCACCCGTGTAAGAGGTTGCGGTGAGTCAGTCTTGTTTGCTTACAAAAGAAAACAACTTCCTCTGAACAATGACTGCTGAGGCCTTTCAGTTTTTACCACCTTGGCTTTCTGATGGAAAGACTTGTGGGACAGAAAACATGGAAACCTCAGCCAAGCATGAGAGCTGGTTTTCTACTCGATTAAACTGGTTTCACGGAGGACCCATGTGTACTATC
>JAJHUR010098934.1:0-37712 GCA_027495735.1 Lutjanus campechanus | reverse complement strand
ATAAAAATATTATTTTTTTTTTTTTTTTTTTTTTACATTTTAGCTGTCTTGCAAACAATATAAATATAAATATGCATATGCTGTTAGATAGGTAACATACAATGTAAATGATTCCCCTCTCATACTTATTAGGTACTTATTCGATTAAATTATTTAATTTCAGTTTACATCACTAATATTAGATTTACTAAATCGAAATAAGTTTTGAATAATTGCAGCAGAGCTCTGCTCAATTTTAAATCTGGATTTACAAATTTTTAACCAAGTTTTGTTAAACTCTGATTAGAATTAATCTTAGATTAAATTAATCTTTGTTGGTGCAACCAAGTGACAACGTTAGGAGGTTTTATTAAATATAACCGATAGGACATATTGATATACTACCTGATTAAACTCCAGTCACAGTCGTTTAAACTTTTAAACTCTTGGTAAGAAATCCAAACGATCTGAAGGAAGGAGGGAATACTCCGGTGTCCTCCACACTTCTCATCCCCCTTTCTCCCTCCCTGCTGTCACCTCATAAACAGTGCTCCTGTAGACACTGCGTGTAGCATGGTAATTACCCATCATGCTCACTGCTTTCTCACGCTCTGCCAAGTAGTGGTGGAGACTTGAAACAGGTTAGTTAATACATTTACTGTAAAGTAGGTAAAAGTGTGCGCATCAAGGGGGAAGATGGGAGGGAGAGATGTTAGGTGCGGCGCTTTAAGGTGTGTGTGAGCGTCAGTGTGTGTGTGTTTGGCACATGTGCCACGTCATGGGAAGCGATTTTCCGTGAGAGAGAGTTTTTACAGGGGCTTTACCAAAATCAACCACAAACATCTCTAAACATCTCTAATTTACAATGATTACTCAGTCAGTCACACACACACACACACACACACACACACACAAAAACTCTCTGCGAATACTAATATCTAACATATGCGAAAATAGCAGAGATACCATAGTTACACTTTCCTAATTATTAGGATTCTGACGTTAAAGGAGAAATACGTAGTATATTTACTCCAATAAATCATAAAATGACCATGATATGTGATCAGAGATTAAGGAAACACGCTCAGTTAAAATACAACAACGCTACAGCCAGCATGTCCCCCTTTGAAATTTTCATTCTGGTCCACAACATCTGTTTTTGTTTGTCCGTTTCAAGTTTATTAGAGTCCAAATTAATTCAGAATGTTCACCGAATGAGTTATTGTCTGTTTATGAGTCATAAGACAGGAGTAGATGTTTATGATGGCTAAATTGAACCGTTGATGCTGATGTAGTTTGACAGGCAGTCACTGAACGCCAACTCCAGAGTTTGTCTTTTCAGGGGGGGGCAAGTCGCTTCTACCACAGATCATTAAATGTGGATTCAAGCTGGGGCTGTGACGATAACTGCAATACCGCAGTCATGTGATGCCTACCACGGGGTTGAGCTCATTACTGTCATCAATGCAAATTTTATTTTGAAGGGTCAATCCCATAGTGAACCTACCATACTGAACCATTAATATATCTAAGGATCAGCACTGTCACACAAGTCAGAAACACAGCCTCTGATTGGTCAACAGGCTCAGCCTAAGGCATCTTGGGATTGGGGTGACTGGATCCCAACAAACCAAATGTGGGACAAAGAGTATGTTTGAGCGGGACAATGTGGAACATGTGCTGAGAGTAGTGTAAAACTTTGATATTAAAAAATAAACTATTCTATTCTGCCTCTTAGCTTGTAGCATCTCTGTGCTGTGCTCTCTGGTTGATTCAATGAACAATTCTTTAGTAGTCTTTGTTGTAGCTGCTTTTTTTCACGGTACTTTCCATCATATTCTGCCTAAATCGGGATATCCTGTGACTTTGTGGTGACGTAATTTTCCCTGTCAGATATTGGGCTGTAACCTGGTTAACCTGTACAGTCTTCACAGATATTGAGACAGATTTTATAAAAACAATTTTCCTGTAGAGGATTGGCCCTAGGAAACTAGAGCCAATCTAAATGTGGGACATGGTCTAGCGTTAGCATTAGCTTAATGTTAGCCTTTCCTACTCAGCTTACTTTGGGGCTAAATAACAGACAAGACTTTTCTTGGTCTTGAGAAACGGCAGTGTTTAATAACTGACACACTGCAACCCGTACATTTACTGCCATATTGACAGTTTACTGCAAAGTTTAAGTTCCTGCGTCCGCTATGATGGCAGTCTGCCGCTCGCTCTCCTTCACTCTGCACACACTTCCACACTTCTCTATTCCTTAAAGGAGCTACGCTACACTTATGACATCATCAATAAAGTCCAATAAATAAAGACAGTTGCGGTGAACTGCCCTCCCACAGGAATATGTTGCTTTGAAAAAAATCCATAGTGTCACAGCCCTAATTCAACAACTTGCTAGGGTCTTACACATTGGTTCTTTGACATCCTCTTTCACAGACGACTAAATGATATGATATTCACTTTTCAATCTTGACAAGAGCTCAGTCCAAACTTTCCTTTTACTTTTGTTGACTTATTTTGATCTTTTTCTGCATTTTTTGGAGTCAATATGACCCCCCCAGCTGCCACAATAAAAATATGAATTGATTTATGAATAATCTTAGATGCAGGAGAAAAAAATCATAATTTGGCCAAACACTGACATGAGGGACACAGGTCGATATTTGAATCTATGTGAGGGACATTCATATCGCCAAGAGCAGGCAATTAGAGTTTCATGAGGATCTGAGTGTTTTGGAAACTCCTACAGTGCATCCAAATTTGGCTAAAAAGGCTTTTGCGATGCAGTGTCTGAAGTCAAACAAAGGAGGGTGTAAAAACAACACCAGGTCCTGTTGAGAGGTTTGGAGTGGTCTCATTTAGCCATTCATATGTGTTCCTCAGGGAGCGCCCCACTTGTTAATATGAAGACAATAACTCAGAGTAAACTATTGATCACGGGCTGAGGTCCAGACCAAGTGATTGTGCATCTGTATAAGTATTGATTCATGCTGATGCTGACATTATTTAGTCTTTATTCATATTCGGCCTCAAATGACTGGAGTGACTTTAACAAAGAATCCACACACTCGCACGAAACCTTTCAGCAACACGACAGGAGTGCTGCACATGTACACACACTGCTGCCTCCTTAAACACACACACACACACACACACACACACACACACACACACACACACACACACACGTACTGTAACTAACACTTCAATTGATGCTATTGAGACAGACAGGCAAAGAAACCAGGGAGTCAAAGTGTGTGCGTGTGTGCAGTGTGCAGTGAGTTTGTTTCTCTAACTGTCTGTCACTGTGAAGGTGTCTGCTTTTGATAGAGGACATAGCTAGAGCATGCTGGGTAAGCAGTGGGGAACAGAGTCTGAGCCTGTGGCCTTTATTTCAATTCTAGACGAGCGCAGACACACACTTTTCATAGAAGTGTATCTTTATGGAGTTTATATAGTTGTAACAGAGTGTGTTTGGGCTCTTTGCCAACATGGGGCTATTACAGGTGCCTATACCACCTACACGTTCCTGTGTGTCTGTGTGTGCGTCTATGTCTAAGATAGGAGATAGAGGCTGCAGGGATCAGTCCCTGGGTTTTGACTGACAGGTAAAGAGGTGGGAGGAAGGATAATATCAGCCCACAGGGATGCCCAATCTGTAAAGCCCTATTTCTGGGGGACTTCCTGGTTCCCCAAGGACCAATGAGCTGGCTCCCTCACCTGGGGGCCGAGCCTCGGGGCACAGCGGGGCCAATCAGCAGGGGGGGAGAAGGCTGAGTGACACATAGATCGGCTAATTTACATCATTACCACAATGCATCCTGACAAATGAGCCCCCAGGGTGTGAGCCAATCACCTGGGAGAGTAATGCAATTAGGCGGGACCACAGCTGTCAATCTCACAGCCACGGGGGTCAGGTAGTGACGCCTGTGGCTAAAACACCCCTGCCTGCTGCCTGTCGTTCACACACACACACACACACACACACACACACACACACACACACACACACACACACACACACACACACACTGTCTATACATGGTGAATATACACATATAGAGAGGGAACACACAGATCACTGGTGCAGAAATGAATTACAATAGTTAAGTGTTTTTCATTAGTTTTTATATTTTCTTCAATTTTTGTTTTCAGCTCAGTTTAGTTTCATTTCGTTTCCTGAGTGTGTTTGCTCTTTTATGTTTAGTTTTTATTGTTTAAAAATGTTTAGTTTTTGTATTAGTTCTATTATAATGTGGGGGCTATTTGTCAGGGACAAGATTTAAGAACTTCAGAAAATTTATAACATTTTAAACAGAACACATTGTGAAAGCAATTGGCTCCCAGTCATAGTAAACATTAGTGATGGGAATCGCTTGGCACCTCACGACTTGATTAGATTCTGATTCAGAGGGCTAAGATGTTATTACAAGATGCCTCTAGTTGCATGCTAGCTTTACAGTGAAACTTTTCATGCAACTTCAGCTGGTTGAAACTTGGGTGAAGCAAAGTTGTAATGATTTGCATTGCATGATTACCTCTGCAACACACTTGAAACTCGTCTTGAAGCTCAGCAGCAACAGTTGCCAAACTCTCAACTTTGTGAAACTGGTTTCACACAACAGCCAATCAAAAAGCTGATAACTTGTCAGATATCAGACTTCCCACATTGCAAACATTCCAACTGATTTCAACTGATTGATTTCAACATAACACGGCTTATTATCACCCAAGGGAACAAGTAATAAAACAGAATACAGCCTTTTGGATGATTCAAGAAGGAGATTATCTCATCTTATAGACTTCATGTCAAGTTGGTAACTCAACATTCACTCCAACAACAACTGTTCACCCCCAAATCAAAAATGCTTATTTTTTTCCCCCTGGCTTGTAGTGCTATTTGTCCATCTAGATTGTTTTGGTGTGAGTTGCAAAGTTTTGGAGATATCAGCAGCAGAGGTGTCTGTCTTCTCTCCAGTATAATGGAACTAGATGGCACTCAGCTTGTGGTGCTCAAAGCTTGATGAAAGAAAGTAATTCTGGTAGATTCTACTGCAGAAAGAAAGTAGTTCAAACATGAAACTTCTCACAACAAAGTCTATGCATTATTTTGAGTAACTGTGTTATGATGTCTGGAAAGAGACAATGCTGATGAGTTTTTCAAATATTTTTAATTTTATAAGACTTGTGCCACCTAGTTCCATTGTATTGGAGGGAAGGGAAAACTCTCTTCTCCAAAAACTCTGCAACTCACACCACAACAGTCTAGACAGATAAATAGCTCTATAGGCCAGGGGGAAAATATGTTTTTTTGATTTGGTGGTGACCAGTCCCCTTAAAGCTCTGATTACTGACTATTCTGCATCAATTCATAATCTCTCAAGAGAGAATAGACACATCTAAGAATGGATTTTCCCCCCCTGTTCCCCTGGTAAACATATGCACCAAGGCTTCCTCATCATTGTTGTGTTAACAGATTTAACTGACAAAGACTAAAACTTAAGACATTTCCTGAATGTTTTCTTTTATTTTAGCAAGTATACAATATTGTTTCAGACATTTTTTCAAAAGTCTAGTTTTTATTTTTATTTCAGTTAACTAAAATATTTTATAACACCTACAGTTTTAATTGAACTATAATAACCTTGATATTACGTGTAGCATGCATGTGTGTGTGTGTGTGTGTGTGTGTGTGTGTGCGTGTGTGTGTGTGTGTGTGTGTGTGGTTCTCTATCTTTCTCCTGAGGGTGGAGGATAGGAGGGAGTCAGAGGGGGAGGTGGTGTGTGTGTGTGTGACTGCTCAAGGGACACAGAGATTGACTTGCGTCCTCTGAGGACTTACACCTGAGCGCAAGTGTGCGCATATCCGCATACGTCTGGGTGTGTGTTTGCATGTGTTTACATTTGCCCATGTGTCTTCGTCCTCTGGGACAGTGTTGTTTACGCTCTGAGTCTGAGCTCCGTGTGAGAACGATGACAACAAAAGGTGGAAGAAGGCCGAACCATCGGGGAGCTCAAACTGGTGCAGAATAGTCCTGCTACATTTGACTGGCATGTAAGTGAGCACTGCTGGTAATGAGGCTTATCTTAGTCTCATTAGGTGTAGTGATATCATACTGGAGCACTCCACTGAGTCGATAGGGTTCTACCCAGCACGTCGTTAATGTTTGTGGTGTGTGTGTGTGTGTGTGTGTGTGTGTGTGTGTGTGTGAGCTGGTCGATGTTACTGTGACTGGCAGACTGTCAGGCGGTGCTGCAGATTAATCAGAGGCACTGATAACAGCCAGGCTCTGTCTCAAAACACTGCCACGTACCCCTTCATGACGTCAGTATAGTTTTGTCAAAAATATTGATTAATTGATATATACCAATTCTGAATATTTGAAATAGTATCAATTCTCATTTTCCACAGTATCAATACACCAGACTGAGGTTCCAGCCAGAACAATTTGCTTTTGAAGAAGCCTTTTTTGTCAAGGGTTTTTTGTAGCATTAAGAATGCTTTTCATCCAAAGAACCCTTTTTAGAAGGAAGCGTTCTTCAAGGATTGTTTACATCCTCGAAGACCTCTTTCAACAAGGGTTCTTTGGAACCCTTAGAATATAAAAGGGTTCTCAGTAAAACCCTCTGGGAAGGTTCTAGATAAAACCCTTGAAATATAAAAAGATTCTCTGTAAAACCCCCTGCGTGTGTTCTAAGTGAAACCCTATGAATATAATTGGGTTCTTTGTCG
The DNA here is from genome assembly GCA_027495735.1 of Lutjanus campechanus. Classification (NCBI taxonomy): domain Eukaryota; kingdom Metazoa; phylum Chordata; class Actinopteri; order Lutjaniformes; family Lutjanidae; genus Lutjanus; species Lutjanus campechanus. The sequence goes on along the minus strand of JAJHUR010098934.1, from coordinate 30,997 downwards.
AAGCTCTTGGGTGGGCTTTGACTAACATACATGGAATATAAAAAGGTTCTCTGTAGAACTCCCTGAGTGCATTCTAGGTAAACCCTTAGAATATATATATATATATATATTAGATAAAACCCTTGGAATACAAAAAGGTTCTCTGTACAACCCCCTGAGTAGGTTCTAAATAAATCCACTGGAATATAAAAAAGTTTTCGGCAGAACCCCCTGTGAAGGTTTTTGTTAGCACCCTTAGAAGGAGAGGGTCTTTGGGAGAGCACCCAGAGTGGGTTTCAGGTGGAACCATGACACCAAATAAGTGTTCTCTGTAGAACCTCTCATAGGGGGTTCTGGGAGAAATCTTTAATAGATGGTTCTAGGTATACTGTTGGGTTTTAGGTAGAATTCTCTGAGGGCCCTTTTCCACCAAATTAGCTCAGGTTCTTGAACCAGTTCTATTCAAGATCCTAGGAATCTTGGTTCTATCTAGTGAACCAGCCCACGTTTCCACCAGTTTTGAGCAGAACTATTGTAATCAAGGATGCTCATCAACAGAGTTGCACAATGCACAACAACCTGTTGACTACGATATGCCAACTTTGGCTCCTAAGGAAAACCTGCTATGTTATGGTTCCAGCTGGGAACCAACTTTTCAGGTTCTGAACCAATCTATTTTTGGTGGAAATGTTCACAATAATTCAAAATCAGGTGCTTGAACTAGAATGGTGCCGGTTTCATAATGGTGGAAAGGCTGGAGGCCACTAAAGGGTTCCGAAAAGGGATCTTCTACAGGGATAGGCTGAAGAACGCTTTATGGTTCTCGTCAGGATCTTTATTTCTAAAAGTGTACTTAGTTAGGTTAGGTTTCTTATATCCATGTTATACCCTTGTTTTATATTTATCTTTTAGTAAAAATCTAAACATTTTATGCCCTTAATGTTGTGTCAGTTTTTTGTTATCGAACACGCAATCAAATCGATATTTTTCAAGATTTTGTATCAAAGTTAGAAATTCCAGTACCATGACAAGAGTATTTTAGCACCAAATGGGAGGAAGAATGCAAGATTTTATAAAGTATCATGCTGAAAAACACACTACAGTGATCTGATACAGTCCCTGTCGCCTTGTGTGTGTGGTTCAGACGCTGCTCGAGACGCTCTGAGAGTTAGAGGAGCTGTGTGTTTTGTGTCATCCCATTATATCACTAATGAGCCGCCCTCAGGAGGGAGGCGGGGGAGAGACAGCAAGGCGGACTGAAAAAGACAGACGAAGAAAAAGAGTGAGAAGAGGAGGGGAGAGAAGGAGACGGGGGGAAGGGAGACAGAGACCAGCTTGGGGACTTTTTCCTCGTCTCCCCTCCGTATCCTTTTCCCAACACCTCTGAGTCTAATTGGACTAAAACTGTGATCTAATTAAATGTCCAATTAAAGTGCAGAGAGCAATGTGCCCACCGGCGAATCAGAGTACAGGGACATAATCAGCTGGAAAAACAAACAAAAAAATCAATGGGTGCAATGCGAAATGGAAGAAGATGGAGAAAACAGAAAAGGGAGGAGAGGGTGAAACAGGGAGAGGATGGACAGATGAAATCAGACTGCAGGCAGAGCTGTATGGGTGTGTGCTGCATGTAGTGTGATATGAGACTGTGCATTACATCTTGTATATACAGTACATATGGTTACAGACCAAAATAACTACTCATACAAAGCTGTAATTTCCTTGCAGTTGCATGCAGGACAAAACAGACCTGTAACAAAGTCTAAGTTTCTTATTTTCATGACATGTAACAAAAACCCAGATTTGACAGGAGCATTGAACACAGTGCATGAATTTGTCAATTCACAAAGAAAAAATAAAGAATTTTTAATCAATATAGTCAATATTAGATAAGTGTTTTCTGACTGCAGTTAATTTGAAGATTTGGATCTGATAAGCTGTAAAAGACGTCTGTTGTTATTTTTATAGACATGTTTAGGCTCAACAATCACTTGTAGAGATGCTGTTTGACTCTTTTCACTATTTCAAGTTTGTAGGAGTCACTCACTTAAGCGAGACAGGTTTTCAGTTCCCCTGAATCACGATGTCAGTCAACCACAGTTTGGTGAATCCCTCAAACATGCGCACCAGAGACTTCCACAGGCCGAGCCAGCAAACCTCCATTTAACCTTTGCTGACTTGAATGGAATAAAATAATTTAATCACGCGGCTCCTCTAGACTCTCCAGCTGTTATCGGACCAAATGGATCAAACTGTGATTGTGAAACAAGCCATTGTGCCAGGGTTAAGATACTAAAAACAAAAATTTAACCGTTTTTCTTGTCCCATGATTATGCCCCAGAGTGAGTGAGTGATTCGTGACATTCAGCTCAGGGCAGGGACTGGGCAGCAAGTACTAATTCGAAAAAAACACCAAAGTGGTTTCTTTTCTCACTTCTGATTTGTAACAGTTTCACATTTATTTTCCTGACAAGCAAACTCTCAGACCCATATCCACCGTTTAACTTTTACTGAATTACTTATTGTGATACCTGTGCTTCCCGGGTACATTTTTATTACACATCACGACTTTATTTATTTGACAATACACATCTTTATTGCCGTATTTTACACATTTTTTCTATTGTGTTTTACAGGTTTTTCTTATTGTTCTATGTATTTATTGTTGTGTCTGGGTGTACTAGTGTCATTGAGTACTGTCGATAGTGTGCTGTATGGGATTATGTATTGTTGTTTTATTGTACTCTACTGTTTGTTTTGTATTATGATGATTGCAGCTGTGAGCAGCATACTTCCCAAACAAAATTTCACCTCAAGGACCATTAAATATATCTTATCTTATCTTAAGTAGCTCTTTACACCAATATGTCCTTCCTGTATGTAAACTATCTGTAAACTCAGAGTAGAGATGTAGGGTTGGGCAATATATTTACATTTGTTATCATATATCATAACTGCATGATCTGTTTTTATTTATTTTTTTTTTTACTTGACATACATGTTTGTTCTCTAAATTAGAAATAAAACTGAGTTCTGAAATATTTGAAAACTGTACCAGAAAATTGTTCTGAAAAGTATAATAATATAGTGATATATATCAATACTGACATAATATCTTCTGGATATTATGATGCTTATTTTGTATCTTGTTTCCTAGCATTAACAACTTAAGAAGGACCTTCTGCTCCTCTTCCTCTCCACCACTGATATTCAGACAGGGAGCTAGAGAAATCGTAGTCTGACTCCATCTGTGAGTTGCTCACACACTGTGAACCCCCTATGGACAGCTTTAGCCCATAAAATATTAATGCTGGGATTCAATTCAACATTCCACCTTAATCTCCTTAACAATTAGGCTGTTACAGCTCACACAATTAGGTTGGTTACACACAGTCTCAATGGTCCTGAATCCAGAGAGAGAATTACAAACCGGTAGTTCAGGGGGGGAGACCAAAGTAACCAACAGATAACTGCAGAAAATAAAACTCTTCTGGGATTTATAAACCTAAATTAAATCTGGTAAGCTGCTCTCTCTGTCTGTCTGTGTTGGATTCTTACCATAGCTGGGTTGAGGGGGGACACTTCAGCAGATGTTTCTCATTTCAGTGCATCCTTCGTGGGTGTGGGTGCACATCCAGGTCCCCTACCTGCCCTGATCCCGACTCCTGCAGGGGCAGAGAAAGAGGATCACTCACATACTGAGAGCAGCCCACCTGTTCACACAAATAACTGCCAGCATAACACCGCTACTGTACTGGATGCCTCAGAGTGACATATTATTATTTGTGTTAATCAATCTACTCATCTAATCTGCGGTGGTGGAAAAACCATTTAAAACCTTTGTTTCAGTTAAAATACCACATTGTGAAAATACCCAAAGTCCTGTCTTCAAAATTTTACTTAAGTGAAACTATCCAAGTATTATTCAGTAGAACGTACCTTAAGTATGAAGATATTTATTCTAAAATACACTAAGAAAAACATCCCTGTTTTCAACTTTGTGACAATGTGTTTTCCAGCTAATCCAAGAGGGTTTTTAAAGCGTTTATTTAGCGTATGAAGGTCCAGTGTCCAATTCCAAAAAAGCTACATGACTGATGGATTAATGATTGATTGATACAATGATTTGTGTATCCTTTTTGACCAATAGTCACTTAAATACAGTACAAAAACAAGATATTTAATGTTTAAACTGATAAACTTTGTTGTTTTTTGTAAATACACACTCATTCTTAATTTGATGCCTGCAAAAAGTTGTGACAGGAACATTTTTACCACTGTGTTAGTGTACATCACCTTTTCTTTTTAAACAACAATCAGTAAGAATTTGAGAACTGAGGACACTAATTATTGAAGTGATATACAACTTCAGGTGTTCAACAGTCCAGGGTCTCTGTTGTCCTATTTGCTCAGCATAATGCACCACACATTTTCTATGGGAGAAAGGTCTAAACTACAGGCAGGCCAGTCTAATGCTTGCACTCATTTACTACAAAGCCACGCTGTTGTAAGACATGCAGAACGTGTCTTGGCATTGCCATACTGAAATAAGCGGAGATGTCTCTGCAGAGGATATCATCTGGATGGCAGCGTATGTTGCTCCAAAACCTGCACCTGTCATGGGCACTAACACACCCCCATACGATCTCAGAGTCTGGCTTTTGAACTTAGCGCTGGTAACAATCTAGATGGTGCTTTACCTCTTTAGTCTGGAGGATGTCCATAATTTTCAAAAACACTCAGCAGACTACAGCACAATTTTCCATTTTCTATCCTGCTCCATTCATGCTTGTGAACAAGTGAGTTTTTTGAGGGTGCCCCTTTCATCCCCCTTCATTACACTGTCAGCTGTTATCAATTCACCTGTTTACCTGTGGAGTGTTCCAAACAGGTGTTGAGCACTCCACAACTTTCCCAATCTTTTGTTGCCTCTATCCCAACTTTTTCGGACCGTTATAATTTATTAATATTATTTTTTCTTTTTATTACAGCTCTGCATGCTTAGAAATGATGAATGATGAATAACATTGTAATTTCAATCTTATATTCTGTTTTTAGGGTGACTTTTTAACATCTCTTCAGGGGCTACAGATGAAGAATAGCCTCTTGGCAGGCTGTCACATTTACAGCAATGTTATTAATGTGCATTGTCTCTGTTAAATAAACCAATAAATACATAAATAAAAAATAAACAATGTTTTTGTTAAGTTTATAGTCTATTTTCTGAATTGTGGAAGCTGTCTTTGATTAAGCAGCAGCTAAAACCATCATTTTGCTAGATTTGGAGATATACTGCCCCTGCCCTCTCCCATCCCTACATAATCAAGACTCAATTAGACTTTGCACATATGGAACAATATTTTTGCACACCCAATTTGTCATTATGCACAGACCATCTTCCCCACACAACCAAACTGAACACTGAACCATCTGCACTACTCAGTTGTCCTTTTTTGCACAGACTCTTACACTGTTCTATACTGTTTTATACTACACATACCGTTTTATACTGTCTTTAGCACAACTTTGTATCACCTTGTCTAGCTCAGTCCTCTTTCTGCACAGACTTTTATACTGTTTTATACTGCACACTGTTTTTATTCTGGTTAATACTCCACACATGGTTTTTATTCTGGTTTATACGGCACATACTGTCTTATGCTGCACATAATATTTTGACATTGTTGGTCTACCTCAGTCATCTGGTTCTTGTCTCTCTCTTTCTCTATTGAACTTAAGTTTCTAGTGTATTTTTATGTTTGTAAATAGAAAGGTATTTTTTAATGTCATTGTGCTGATAACTTGTTTATTTCTGCATATGACAATAAAGCCTTTGAATCCTTGAATGTTACCGAGCTGTGCATTAGAGTATCTAAACGTTTTCTTAACTAACTAAGTTTTGTGCTACAAAATATATAAAACGCATTGCTTGATGGTGAAAATGGGTCGAATAGGGTATTGCAAAAAGTGAGCCATAATGATGCAACTCCCCCCTGTTTAGGAGTAATCAGTTTTTCATAAAGAAGTACAGAGAACAAATGTGTGACAATGGATACACTGAGTATAACGGTAATGCATTTTAATTAAGTGTGTCCTCCGTTCCTCCTTTGTAGGTGTTATATTTACCGTTTTACTTCCTTTTCTTTCAGATGAAAATCTCAGCAAAGTTTTCTTCTAAGTAGTCCCGTTGAATCGCCACCGTCTGGGCGACAAAACACTACAACTCCCGTTACTGTTGAAAAGAAATAAACCGCCATGTTTAGAGTTTTCCCCATCATCCAAGTCAGGCGTTTATCGAGTTCGAAAACTTCATTACCCATAAAGCCACGCAAATACCAGGAAGTTTAGCTCACGTTTCCGTGGTCACCGTGAGATCGGTTCGCCGTCGGCTTCCTGCTGCAGTAAGAGGAGCGGCGTCGAGACAGACTGGGCATACTCAACACCACCACCTCCATTAATAACTATACTGTACAATGAAACAGTTAGCAATATCTCCCTCTCTCGATACCCGCTTCGTCACAGTTATATTGCTGGTAAGAACACGCAACTCAGCTTTGGAATATGCAGCTTTTAGCTACAAGAGCAAGCTAACGTTAGCTAAGTTAGCCTGCCGCTGGACAGTTAGCTAGCTGCTAGCTAAGTGTTGGCATGAGACGTGGCTTTTAAAGTGGCGAAGGTGACCAGCGTGCCAGTTCACTCGCTGCTGGAAAAGCAGTTATTCAGCAGGTTCATTTAGGAGGCCATTTGACCGGGTTTCACCATATCTAATCAAGTTATCCAGCTGCAATGTCAACTTAGCCTCAGTGTTGAGTAACGTTAGCTGTAAGTTAGCGTAACTAGTTTATAACTAACCACAGTCCATCTCATATAATCGAGATGTTACTCGCATAATAGACGGTATATTCCAAAATTAAAAAACAAGCATAAGTTGGACTCGTGATAACTTTGTTAAGGAGTGAAGTACCCAGCTAGCATAAGGCGCTAGTATCACATATTGACAGCAGTGAGAGAAATGCTAATGGCTAGTATGGTTAGTTTAAGCTTTCTGTTTATTGAATAGGTTGGTCTGCTGTGTTTGATCAAGCTTGATATTTGTTATTACATAGATGAATGAATTTACCGTCCGACTCTTCGTGTATTTGTATGTGACTCTGAATGATGCTCACCGGTTGGTGAATTCCTCTGTTGTGGCTCATTCTTATTGGCTGACAACCCGGAACTTGACAGAGCGCAGTAGTTCTGCTGTTGTGAGAGTTTGGGCCTGAAATGTTAAAACTTAAAACTTCTCTCAGACCTGCAGAGCAGTGTCTTCGTTGGTCTAACCACAGCAACGGTGGTATTTCATATCAGTCTGCAGCTGTGTCAGCCTATATGGTAAAAAGGAACAGTTGCTATTTTTTGCTATTTTCACAATTGAACTTTCAAATGCAATCAGGAAATATTTTCTCCTGAGCTGATGTGATTAGTCTATTAAATGAAAAGTCAATTGGCTATTTTGATAACAAATTATTTTTAAGTGTTTTTTCGTGCATAAATCATTTTGTATTTGGACTATTGTTTGGATACAAGAGAAAATTTTAAGACATCACCCTGGGCTCTGAGAAAATGCAAATACTTAATTGGTAATAGAAGTAATAGTTGATTTTATACCTGGAAACATTTTCTCAAGACTAAACCAAAGAAAGGACTGTGACACAAACCCTTGGCTGTTAGTTGAGCCAAAGTTCAGTCTTATATCTAAGTTATCAAGTAAATCCTGAGGCAGTGTGATTTCTGGCTGTTGCACGGCTTCTTAAGAATTCACTGATATTTGTGTTTGTCACAGCCTCAAGGAGTGTGAATGTCCTATATTCTGTTTAAAGAGGATCTTGAGTCAGCACAGACCAGAGCAGATAAATAGATAAGCCAACAGATGCCACTTTAAAGTAATGTTATGTGTTGGTAATAGTAGCTGACATTAAATAGGGGCAGTGGGTGTCATATGATGCAGAAAAATATGAGATTGCGCTTGTGGCCTTAATTAAATAATTTGATGCAAAAGTGAAAGTTTTGATAATGCAGTCTTTGGTCCTCTGAAAAACACAAGCTCTTAAATAAGAGAGTTCATCCAGGCTACAATTGCCTTCTTTATTTGCATCTCTGTGTTTATAGTTGGCAGTCAGCACTTCTCCAACATTGATGTTCGTTCCCCTATTTTACCCTCCAGTGATCGTCATTTTAGCCCTTAAATTTTCTCCATGCCGATCTCTTTCATATAGGATTTTCTTATGCAGCGTTGCAATCAGAGCTGGAATTCAGAAATCCCCAGTTGGCCCATCATAATTACAACCTTATTCTTTTTTGAGTAGAGAAAAGAGAGAGATACACAAAAGGAAATGGATGGCTGCAAGATTTTAGTCTAGTATTCCTAACAAAAAATACTGTTATTCAAGCAACACCTAATGTTATGTCAGTGATATTTGATGATGTAGATATTTTACTATGATGTGAGCAACCGTAATATGCTGTTTTACATCTACCATGAAGGTAATTTTGTGCATTTATGATCAAACAATGATTAAAATGTGCATTTAGTGATAATTGATGGCATGGTGTGGAATGACTGGAACTCTTGAGCAGCCTGCTTAAGGTATAACTTGGAATTTCTTAGGAATCCCAGCTATCTTTGGTATGTCACAGTATAAAGAAACAAAAAAAATATATATGCAAATACAAAACATAGAGCCAAAATTATGCCCCAGTGCTCCAACATACTCTATTATTTGGTGAAGAGTTGAATGATCTAGGTGGAGCTTATAATTAGTGCTGCTGATTCATTTAAATATGACAGGGAAGTAGTTTGGAGAGCCCTTATTAAAGCAGAGAGAGGTATGCATATCCTATAAAAGACTTAACAAGTACTGGACAAACAGGAAATGTAAGAAAAAAAACCCCCATCACATTTCAGCCAGTCATTGGTATTTACCAGGTCAGATGAAGACGCACAGTACTCAAAAATAGTATTATGGGTCAATGCACACATATTTTCCATTTTGGCATGCGTATCTAGGACATTCAGGCCCTTACCATAAATGTTTCCCATCAGTTTATCAATATAATCTTCAACAGGTCAATATCAAACCTATCCTCAAAAGTCACAATTTGCCATTATGTTATGTTGCAAAGCACGCCATCATGTCCATGTGAATGTGAACCTTCATCAAACTCCAGTCCACATTTACATGGAAACCAAGTTACAAGGAAACATTGGTTTGTACAGGAAATCATGAGAGTGACATTTGTAGGTTGCTCTGCATACACAGATATGCCAAAGGTGACATTGTTTACTGTATATTTAGGCCAGTACCAGGAACAACTAACAGGGAGACAGGGGCAGAACCAGGAGACACTGGAGAGATGACACCTCTCAGGTTTCCTGGGACATATTGGTTGTCCCAGAGGAGCAGTTAGAGAAAGTTGCAGGTTGAAATGACTTCTTGGCTGCTCTGTTCACACACTCTCCACAATTAATGCATGCAGCTAGAAATATAAAATGTTAAAAAATATAGTTTTCCAACTTTTTTTTCTGCCCAAGGCACAGCTCTATTCATATCCATGCAAAATAGTGTTTATAACCAACAGAGCCAACAAGTACAAACCAGTCAGAGGCAGAGTTCCTGAAGTGCAGGTGGGAAAAAAAATTAGGTGTCAGCCAATCTGGGCCTTTCAGGGCTCAACAAGCAAGGAAATCCAATTTGCCCGGGCAAGTTAAGTGCCATGTTGGGCTACTAAATCTGGCATCTCATCTGGCAAGTGGTTAAAAAAAAAAAGACTTAAACAATTAAACTATTTTGATAATTGAGTAATGGTTTGAGTAGTTTTTCTTGAAAAAATAGCAGAACATGCTGTTTTCTGCCTCTCAGCTATGGAGATTTCCCACTCTTATGTCTTTAATATATTAAATAGAATATTTGGGGGTTTTGGGCTGACAAATGAGGCCTTTAAAAACTACTACTTTCTGACATTTTCGAGCCATCGCAGCTAGGGCTGGGTATCGATTCAAATTTCAAGAATCGATTCGATTCCGATTCTTGAGATTCAGAATCGATTATTTCAATTCGATCCGATCCGATCTCGATTCGGGTTAGTGTTATTAAAACCGTTTTTTGAGCTGTTACCTGATTGTCTAGTTGTGCAACATATTAATAATAGTTTTATATTGACATTTGGCAGCAAATTAATGAAGTATTGGTAGTTAATGATGGCTATAAGACTGGTAAACGTTTCTAAACCCGAAATAGTTCCAGATATCCGCTTTGAGCGACTCTGGCCTTTTCAAAACTGGAGTTCGGCTAACTTCACTGCTACCGCCTGACGCCATGTTGTTATGAGAACTCGCAGTATCTTCACACTCGCCTGCGCGAGTCACGTCACTAGTGGGGTTAAAGTTCACCCAGGAAAAAATATAAAGAAAATATATATATGTATAAAAATCGATCTTTGGACGTGCGAATCGATTTTTTTAAATTAAAATGAGAATCGATTTAAAATCGGCGGATCGATTTTTTCAACCCAGCACTAATCACAGCCCTAGATTAAACATGACAATTAACTTCAGTCTTTCTTGTGAATTGATAACTGCTAATAAATAAAACAGTTTGTATAGAGACATATGAAAAATGGCTTTGGGCAAGTAGAGTTCTGATCCTCCTGACTGGAAAAATGGAAAAGAAATATTAACATGTTGCATAATTTCCACTAACTGATAACTGCACAAATGGTGAAAACTGGTCTTTACTTTGTTTTGTTTTTTTGTCTCTGTATTGAGAAATGAGTGATAAAGTACTGATGTAGTAAATTAAAAATCCATTCATAATGTATAATTTATTTATATTTTTTTGTATATAGTTGTATATTGCAGTAATAATGTGTGGTTGTCACAAAATGTCATTGCACACCTGTACTTGCGTCACGACACACCTTTATGGAACCATTGCTTTACACTGTCAAGTCAGTTTTATTTATATAGCACCAAATCATAACAGAAGTTATCTCAGGGCACTTTTCATACAGTCTAGACTGCACTCTTTATGATATTTACAGAGACACAATAGTTCCCACCAAGAGCAACCACTGAGACCTGGTGTTCAGCTGAGTCAGTCTGTAGTTATGCTGGTTAACTGTTTGCTGACAGACTTGTTGGTTTATTCTCCTCACTCCAGACTTTCCCATCTGGGGATCAAGACTTAGTCAACTATTTCCATAATCTTTTCTCCCCTCCCCCACTTTGTTGTTTTAACATTTATATGTTTGCTGATATATCTGTCCCCCCATGTGTCTGTAGGTGATGGGCCTCTCGACTCCTGGACAAGCAGAAATCACCAGTCTGGACTCAGGCAACATTGATGATGTCCTAAGTAAGACTTTAGTCCTCAGACTTTTATTAAAGGAAAAGTTTGATGTTTTGAAAAATACACTAACTTGTTTTCTTGCTGAGAGTTAGATGAGCAGATCAATACCACCTCACGTCTGTTCATTCAATATAAAGCTGCAATCAACAGCTGGTTGACTTAGCTTAGCATAAAGACTGGAAGCAGGGGAAACAGCTTATTTCTCATCTCATTATTAGAAAGGAAGCATATTTAAATATTTATTCAGCTCTTCATTTTTTAAAAATTGTCTTTAAGAGCTGCATATTAATTTTTCCATCTTTGTTACCTTCACCAAGGACGTTATGTTTTCAGTCTACTCTGTCAGACTCTTTGCATGTCTCTGTGTTATCTAGCGGGACGTCAAACAGTCATTGAACAAATCTGAAAGAAATTTGGTGGCAAGAGAAGATCGGTGCACCATTAAACCTTTTACATATTCTTTTGACCTCTGAGCTGTGAGATGGAGAGGCAAAGTTCAGTTTTCTTGAATTCCTTCCAACATGTATCTCTATTTGCCACACCCATTGCTGCCATCTCATATTCGCCCCACACTCAATTATTACATCACCGGTTGTTATTTTTAACATTTCACACTATTTTCTTAAAATAATTTGGTGTCAAGTAGGCCAGACCTGCAACAATGTGTCAGAGTTTCACGGTATACCATCAAATGAAAATTGATGGTTACCATAGCATGTACATTTGCTTATCTATGGTATTGAATTCTACTGCATTTGTGTTATTTAAAAAATTGTTGTATTCTACCAAGTTTTATGTTTATTATTTTATGAAATTCTAATAATTTTTTTTAAAGAAACCCTTCTTATTCATTCCCTTAAGAGTTGTTGTAACTGATAAGAATATTTGTGTAATGCTGCTGACATTACTGTACTGTAACAATATTATACCATTGCAACCCTACTCAATTGGTCCTTGGCTTACCTTTTCACAAAATAGAAATTTGGTGAAATTTTATCAATATGTTCTATGATAGATAAATGAGTATGACCACAAGTCACTGACTATAAATTTCTGTTACTGAAGGGCTCTGGATGGACTTTCTTGTTTGTTTGTTTTCCTTCAGTGGCAGATGTTTTAAAATTGATTACCGTAATTCATTAATTTTACATGCAAAACATATGTCCACTAGTGTATTTAGTAATGTATGGGGGCTTATGTTAATTTTCTGTTTGTGTGTGTTTCCTTGCAGATAATGCAGGGGTGGCATTAGTGAATTTTTACGCAGACTGGTAAGTGCATTGTTTCTTTCCTTCAGTCATTGAACCTCTGTATATTATGTCAAGAATATTTAAATTGAATTCTGCTCATGATGCAGACGTTTTCTATGAATGCTACATGGTGCATTGAGCATAATTAGATTGAGGTCATCTGCAGTAGAGATTTTGTTGATCTATTTTTAAAGGATTTTTACAGAGTGTGTCTATTTTAATCTCATATTTCTGAACTGGTCTAATTATTGGATGGATGAAGGAACGGTTATAGGCAAAACCATTTGACTACATAGTCAAATACTGCTAAATTTAGTCCTGTGGGTTTAAAAAATCTATTTAGTTTACTTACAAATTATGGAAATTTTTTAATCTCATACTACTCCCCCCATCCCCCATACAGGTGCAGATTCAGTCAGATGCTCCATCCAATTTTTCTGGAGGCATCGAACATAGTGAGGGAAGAGTTCCCGAATACCAACCAGGTGGTGTTCGCCCGTGTCGACTGTGACCAGCATTGTGAGTATTAATTACCTTTTTATTCATTTTTAGTGTTCTTTAAAGCAGCTTTAAAGCGGTGTTTCCACCACCATTACCACAAAATACAACTTTAGAAATAGAATTATCTAAAGAAAAAACTCCTGCTGCTTCTTTTCAACTGATTAACATACTACTTACTGTGACTTTGCCTGGGAAAATGTACACACTGGCTCTTCTGCATATGATCTGATTTCAAGGAGAATTCAACCCGGTGGCAGTCATTAAGAATAACTATAGAAATAACCAGTCTTTTACTGATGGTCTCATTTCCTTATGTAGGTCATATAGAGGCATCAGTATTAAATTGAGACTCTTTCGCAACCAGTTAAAAATTCCTTGTCTTTAGTTTTGATGTAGCCAAGAAAACTACCAAACAACATCCAGACGCAACTAACAAATAATCTCAATGTCATTTATTGATAATTTTTTCATTTGTTTAACCCAGACATTCAAAAACTTTTTCAGCTTGAGACCCAAAAGAGAAATTTGGTATCACTTGAAAGTCTCTTCTTTGCACAGGAAAAAAATCTTTAGAATTGTCTTGATGGTGAGAATGGTTTGTTGGGAGACGTCTCTCCAATTTATTAATTTTTAAGCTCTCATTACTGAGCAGCTCCCCTTGTATTCAGTTTGACATAATGCATGTGATCGAGAGGAATCACATGAATTCACATATCAAAGCATTGATATACATTTTACTCTGCCAGTTGGCGACCCAGTAAAAATTTTAAATTGTTGGGTCGCCACCGTAAGTTTGTTAGTGGGAAATGCTTGTTTAACTTACAGCAAAGGCCATCACAATTTAACAGAACCACATAATATATTAATTTTATCAGCAGCCAAAGTATTTATTTCATGATGATGTGAAAGAAAGACAAACAAATTTTTGTGATTTTGAAACTGAATTTTCAAAATTTTGTATTTTTCTGTTATAGTTTATTTGAATTATGAATCTGTTATCTAAATTATTATTAGTATATGGGGTGGTTGTTGTTTTTGGTGATCTAATGCTTTACACTGCCATAACACCATCATTCTATATACAGAAAGCAAAAAGGCACACACACACACAACACACTCTTGCTATATTTGATGCACATATGTACACATAGATGCCCAGCACACCAAAGCTCAGACACATAAACCGCCAGCCTTAGCCTTTTGAGATAAAGCAAATTAAAGAGAATTATTGATGACCTGCAAACTGTTTGAAGACTAATGACAAAACTGCTGCTTCCTGTGAAGACGGGAGGCTTAGAGACACCCCGCAGGGAGATTGACACCTGCCACATGCACACACACACACACACACTCACACTCATTCACTGTGTGCAGAGAGAATATTTACTCTTGGCGGGGGGCAGCTTTCATGTGGGAGATCAGAGCTCAGAGCTGACTGAAGGCAGTGTTTTCAGACAGACAGGTTTAACCGCCATCTCTGTCACTGCTCCGCTCCTCATCCACCCATCCCCATGTGTTTTTACTCTGCTTCTTCCTCTTCATCAATCGATTCACCCTTCTTTACTTAACTTCTCCTCTGCCTCTTCGCAGCGGACATAGCCCAGCGGTACCGCATCACCAAGTATCCGACATTGAAGTTGTTCCGCAATGGGATGATGATGAAGAGGGAGTACAGGGGTCAGAGGTCGGCAGCAGCCATCGCTGACTTCATCCGCCAGCAGCAGGTCGACCCTGTGAAAGAAATACACTCACTGGAGGAGGTTAATACTTTGGATGTGAGTGACACACACACACACACACACACACACACACAGTATCAATATCCACGGTTTCTGAAGGTCCTTAGAAAGTCTAAGATCAATAAACTGATTTTTAGGCCTTAAAATTACTTTTATATGATTTTGACTGTTCGTAAATATTGATTGCATTCAGTCTCGCTTTTAAATGTGTGTTGGGGAAAATTTGGTGTTAATCACACTTAAACAAAACTACAGAATAAAAGCAATATGGAACAATAATGCAAACTGTGCAGCCTGGTCATAATTTATCAGAGCATATGACAAAACAACTAGTAAATATCCTCCACAAATATATAATTTTTCTGCAGTGGAAGCCCTTGGACCACTCAGTGACTGGAGGAGCCCTCAGTTCTGACAAAAAGTTATTGCTGAGATGTGAGATAGTTTAGCTCAATGTTGTGTTTTTAATTAAATCACCATTTCTGTCCCTGTCGAGTTAGCTGAATGAGCTAAGCTACCATTAGTTCAGCAGGAAATAGCATCACATCAAACTGCTTGAAACTGCTTGAAAGAAAATCGATGTCCTTTTTTTATGTGATATAAGTCTTAAATTGCATTCGCAGTGCTCTTAAAAAGTCTTAAATTGAACTTGTTGTAACCTCCAGAAACCCTATAAATAATATCAGAGATTTTCACAAAGTCATTGTAAAATAATACATATATATAAAATTTCTTTTTCAAAACTTTGCTTTCTTGTTCAACAGAGGAGCAAGAGAAACATCATAGCTTACTTTGAAAAAAAGGACTCCGAAAACTACCACATATATGAAAAAGTTGCCAACATCCTTCGAGATGACTGCACATTCCTGGCTGCCTTTGGGTAAGACACCATCTTTTGATCCATTTCCCATTAATCATTCAAATGAGGCTCATATGTTTACACACGAATTTGGAGAAGTACCGGAAGTAAACAAGCAGCCATTGCTGTAGTGGCGTCTCCCTACAGTATGTGCACGCTTGAATGCAAGCCATCATAAGAAGCCTACAATTTTCAGCCTCTACTGCTACCTTTTCTGTAACGCTACTTTACAACAATGACTAGGAAGTTTGAAAGAACCTGTGCGTTTTCAGCTGCTCTAACAGCAGTGTCAGACTTCAAAAAAGAGTCTGTGTCTGAGACCCTACACTCCACATGGATTCCCTGGGCATGCAGAGGACCAAGATGTTCACCAGAAGTGGATCAAGAATATTCGGAATATTAGGAATTTTCCTGAAAATTTTGAATATCTGAATACTTGAATACCAATAAAAATATGAGTTCATATTTTCTTTGTTTAAATATATATATTACATAGTACTTCATCACTGAAATGTTGTGAAGTTGATCTTTTTTTCCTTTATTTTTCACAACCAACGTTTTACCTACTCTTTAAAATTTGAAGAATGTCAATATCACCATCCAAATTGGTACCTTCATCAGTTACTGAGGGCCATTGTCCAACATCGTCAATCCAATTATCCATGCTGTCACTGTCAGCAGGCAACAGCAGATGCAGTGTCTAGAAGGGAACCCCAGACCCGTGAAAGATCTAGCGAGAGTGAACATTTTAACCCAAACCATGAGGAAATCACAATTCTCGGGTTCCTATCTAGACACGACCGGCAGACAGACGGAGAGTGACAGACATTATGATGTGCCGCCGCTGCTAGATGGCGGAACACACAAAACGGTTGTCGGATTTGTCTATATATGTTGTTTCAGTGTCACTCTTCTATTTCTCTTCATCTTAACGTGGCTACAAGAAACTTTGGTATTGTGTGGTGGTATTGTTTGCACCACCATAATGGCAAAAATGAAATTAGCTAAAGAAAAATCTGCTTTTTAACTGGCTAACTTACCACTTACTGTAACTTTGCCTGGGAAAAGGTAAACTGTCTGTATGCCATAAATCATTTAATCTGATTTCAAGGAGAATCTGACCTGGTTGCGGGAATTAAGAAAAACCATATAGAAACAGCTGATCTTTTGCTGATGCTCTCCTTTGCTTATGTAGGTCATATAGAGCTATAAACTCCTTGTAGTATATTTAAACTCATCTTGACTGCTTTACTCTCATAGTGCTGTATCTGAGTCTGAGCGCTTCAGTGGAGACAACGTAATCTACAAACCCATGGGGGAGAGCGTCCCTGACATGGTCTACCTCGGCTCACTCACCAACTTCGACCTGACCTACGCCTGGGCCCAGGACAAGTGTGTCCCTCTGGTCAGGGAGATCACCTTTGAAAATGGAGAGGTTGGTTACCAGCTTCTTCTTACAGAGCATTTTCAGTGTGATAATCTGTTTCTTTTATGGTCTAATATTAGATGTATAAATCTGGATATTCAGATGCACACGTAGATATTTACACAGAAAAAAAAAGCCTGGAGGGTATTCATGGAGTCTGTGGGTAGTCCATCTGCTGAGCCACGCAAACCCTGAATGACTCCATCTGTCTTTAACGCTTTGTGTGTGTGTATGCGTGTCTTTTTTTCCAGGAGCTGACTGAAGAAGGAATTCCTTTCCTCATCTTGTTCCACGTTAAAGAAGATGGAGAGAGCTTAGAAAAGTTCCAACACGAAGTCGCTCGCCAGCTCATCAGCGAGAAAGGTGGGAGTGTTTGTGGCATTTTGTACCTCTAAGGGATGTGAGTTTTAGTTATTAGAAGGGGTGTCACAATTCTCCAAATCCGTGATTCGATTTGATATTGAATCAATTTGATTTAAACATTTTATGCTCTGACAGCTGTCATTTACATCAAATTTTACATCAGTTTTTTCATTAAAAAAAAGGATAGGAAAGCGCAGCTGCAACTAAGGTACATTATATCATCTTTCAAGTGTTTTTTCTTCAGACATGCACTGAATGTGGGCAAGTAGGTGGGAGTGGGGAGGAAAAAAATACTGGCAGAACCGATCCTGCTTTTGATTTCACCCCATTTTCGATTTAGAGTTGAATTTGTGACACCCCTACTCATGTGCCAAAAAGCCCTGTGTACAGAAGTGATGTACATGACACTGGTGTCTCCTCTTCAGGGTCTATAAACTTCTTGCACGCGGACTGCGAGAAGTTCCGCCATCCTCTGCTCCATATCCAGAAAACTCCTGCTGACTGTCCCGTCATCGCTATAGACTCATTCAGACACATGTATGTCTTTCCCGACTTCAAAGACCTTGCGTAAGTACCACCTTTCACTTTCTCTAAAAAATGATTTACTTTTGTATGATGATGCACTGCGTTGAAATTATATGCACAATATTATCAGTGTCTGATAAATGACTGTTATATTTTATTTCTTTGAGATTCCACCTTGTGTATTTCCATTTTATGAAAAAGTTTTTAGAGTAGAAATATGGGCTGGTAATTATTTCATGCAAAAGGAAATGGCCAAATATAAATGAAAACTCACCACAAATGCACCTGTAATTAACAAATGAATCATCCACATGTCAAATCACTCAGATATATTCAGCGTTCTTTTGGACATTTTTGAGCGTTGAAATTGTTCATAACAAGATCTCCTTAAATAAAGCTAATTTCATTACACACACACACCATAATCCACTGTGCGCTGAACACCAGAGAAATGTCACACCTCCTAAAATCTGTCCTTTATGAATGGGCCAGGACACCGGAGCTAATGTGACATGATTTGGCACGTGCAATAAGTGCTAAACTAATCCAGTCTAATCTAATTTAATCTTATTTATTCTGTCCCCCACCGCTCTGCCTCCCCCAGTCCCCAATCAGAGTCTGATCAGATAGACAGAAGCCCCGAGGACTGACCGGCCCTCCACAACCTAATTACATCACATCACCACTGCATGTGGCACACAGCTTGTAATTACATTAGTGCAGTGTGTGTTTTATATATATATATATATATATATATATGTATATACATATATATATATATATATATATATAAGTGTTTGCGTGTGTGTGTGTGTGTGTGTGTGTGTGTGTGTGTCTGCATGCTGCTCTGACACACTGGGTTAGCTGTAACTGGGGACCAGCTCCGCCTGTGTGATATGACAACAGCTCATGACCTGTCGTTAATAAGCACACTTTACAAGACAGCATTGATATGGATTAATGCTGCTTCATGACATGTCCGCAGGGACAAATGTCCTCTGCTGCTGCCACGAGCTGATTTGTTTCATATCAACTCTGACCTGCTCTTCACTTCAAGCAGGTCTTTGTTGTTGGACTTCGCGTGTAGGAATGCCTTTGTCAAACACACAGTTAATGGACCTCATGCAAGAACCACTCGCACAAACAGACCGGCTCTTTAGTGTCACGCACAAGTGATTTAAGAGAATTTGTTGCATTCACCAGTTTACTTGCATTTTCTTTTAGTGTGCCCACAAACAAAATTCACAAGTGGTCAGACCTGTCATACAATCCAGTTACTGTCCGTCTCTGTTCATAAGGTGAAAAACGATTAAAAACCCAAAACATCTAAGAGTCATAATCATGCCTTAATCTATATGAATTTGGAGTTTAGATGTGTCACTGAAGGGCTCAGTGGCTCAGTTGGTGAACCGTGCGGCCTATTTGCATAGGTTGTCAGTCCTGAGTGGCAGCCATGGGTTTTGACTCAAACCTGTGTTCCTTTGCTGCATTTCTTTTTTCCCCAGCAGATTTTCATCATTTTCTAGACATATTTGGCATTGTGACTTACACATTTATGCACCTGTTGAGAAAAATTCTGACTCTGACAGCTGCCTAAAAACACGGTAAAATTTTGAGTCATGTATCGGAGTGGGGTTAATTTAATTTAAAATGAGCTGCTTTGGCTCAGATATGGCCGCCTCTGTAGTCACCACAGACCGCATATAAAGATATATTTAAAAAAATGATAAATTAATAAAATAAAATCTTTATAAAGTGTAGGGTAGTCACCACTCTGTAGCACCACTCAATGCCCTGCCCACAGCACTATCTGATTGGTTGCACATCATAAATACTGGCCTATAAACACTGAAGGATGTGCAACAGAATGGCAGAGAGACTGGAGCTACTCCGGTTAGAAAGCTTAGCTGTGTGTCAAATGGAAGTCAGCATCTTATGATTTATTTCTATGATGACAAGCATGCCCAATTTCCCAGTTACACCACTTAAAATTCCTGAAGTCACAGCCTACAGGATTTCATTCAATGGAGGCAAAAGCTTTTAAATCAGTCACTCTTAACCCTGTCATTGCACTTCAGAGTAAAACAAAGCTGCATCTGTCTTGTCTATTTCACTGCAACTCTGCATCAAGATTTAGGGTGTTATTACTCCATAAAGTAACTGCGGCAGTAAAACTGTATTTCACTCTATGTTGGTTAAATTTTGCAATAAGTCTGCAGTTCACATGCGAGCCAATCCATGGTTTCGATCCATATGGATGGTGGATGAACTACATTCTGTTCCTGACTGTCAAATTTTCTTGACTTCCTCCACTAATGGACTAAGAGGTTTTGGTATCTAACTTCATGGTGGGGTGGGCCAGTGATGGCTCAGGAGGTAGAGCAGGTTGTTGTTCATGCAGTTTTGGTGGGTTGATCCCCGACTCCTCCTGCCTGCAAGTCCAAGTCTCCTTTAAGCATTGATATGAATGGGTGAGTGGGTGAATGAGAGGCTAAAATTGTTCAGTAATTTAGAAAAACACATGTAAATGCAGCCTATTTACCATGTCAGACTGTCACAACATATCGTTGCTCTGATGAAGTCGTTGACAGCTGTGTTATTGATATTTTCTAACAGTTTCAGATCCCCTAAGACAACTATTAACTCTGCTAAATCTGTCACCTTTTTGTCTGCTGATTCCAACAGCAGGACATGAAGCTCCATGGTGTGGTTTATTTTTTCTCTTGAGAAATATTTTTGTGAATGAGGCTTCAAATGGAGCTGAACAGAAAGGCAAGTAAAGCAGTTTGGGGGTTAATGATTAAGTTAATGATTTGAATCTCATGAATGTGCACCTACTCATGAGTAGGTGGCACTCATCAGGCTGAAATGATCACTTGAAAGAAAGAGAAACTCGAAAGAGCCTCACAGAGAAAGGTAGATAAAGGTTTCAGGTTAAGAATGTAAAAATGTTCTTGCATGATGTCTTATGTGTGTTTTTGTGTTTTTTCTTTCAGTGTCCCTGGCAAGCTGAAACAATTTGTGCTGGACCTCCACTCCGGAAAACTACACCGAGAGTTTCACCATGGTCCTGACCCCACGGACAGCACGCCTGGACAGGTCAGAAAGCAGCGTCTGCACGCACCAGAGTTACTGAAAGTTGGTTTTGCTATGTCATGTGAAACTTGCCGCGTGTGCAGTAAAGACCAGCTAAAAAGAGATCAAGTTATGACCAGAACCAGAATGTATCAAGACAAGACAAGGACTTCTAGAGGTTGAGACCAAGTCAAGACCAAGAACTGCTGTCACACAGTAGGGTTGGGCAATATGTTAACATTTTCTAAACGGGCACTGTCAGCCCATCAACAGGGGACTGGCAATATATTTGTGCATGCGTATCTTCCCACATCCTCCTGAGTCTCAGCTGGGATGTGTGTCCACGTTACTTGTGTCCACTACATCCATCATATACATAGATCAGAATACTCAAGTCAAGAAAGGAAACATTCTCACACCTGTGAAACAAACATTTCGTTCAAACTTGACAGAAAAACCAAATAAACTCACCCAAGCTGTCCATGCTCATTTTTCCACCGTTCCAACAATCATCAACTCTAGTTTGGTCAAAAGTAAATCCTTAATTCAACACATTAGATGAGAAAATATTCTGGATGCCTCTGGCTCAGTAGATGTGTCTGTGCGACTGAAGGAGAGTGCACCACTGAGCAGCGACTCTCACTCTGCAGGCCATTAAATTAGCAAAATAAAATGTAAAAAATCGCAAGAAAAAATAACTGGTGATGGACAAACGCTGATATTTACCCAAACGCCCAACCCTAATCTCTATCTCTCTCACCCAAGTGAGGGAGTGGTACCGCATAGCGTTTATGCACCTATTAGGCACATAGCTTTGTGTGGCCTGTCTTGTCACAAGGAAAAAAACAAATTAGGAAAAACAATTTGTCATCAGATGCCCTGACTCCTCGATCTCTTGCGGAGTTAACATGCCATTAGCTACATCCCTCATTATATGTCAAATAAATCAGGTAACTTATGCATCTAGCTAGGTGGCAAATAGCTAGTAATTAAATGAAACTAGCACCGTAACACATACAATACATATGCATAGGTAGCTAATACATACAGCTAATATTTGCTAAATCGTTTTGGGTGTGTTGTAAAAGAGATAGATTGCTAACGTTAGCTTACTGTCATTTTGTCACTTACACACTTTACACTTTCTTTACACTTCCTAAGTGCTGATAAAGGTTTGACGTAGTCACAGTTGTCTCAGTAAGATTTGCATTGCATACTGCTGTGGTTTAGGTATCCAATTTTTATTACAGAAGATTTGACTGACATCCTCTCACAGACAGCCACAGCCTCTTTCTCCTATCTCCCACATTCACTTTCTTCGAGTGCGTGTGAATGAGGGCAGGCGGGCTGACAGCCAGTAACAGTAACACAATTTTCAAAATTAGAAATGAGTGAAGTTATTTGAAGCAGAAACTTAAACCTCCAATCACAGTTATGGTTGACTGTGCACAGGCAATACAGTGATATACTCGCAGTTGTGGTATCAGTTGGTCTTGAAATAGAAAATTTCAACTCGTCTTTGTCTGAGACCGAGATGAGGAAGTAAAAATGCAGTTGATTCTGAGACAAGACTGAGACCAAGACCATTCTTGAGTGCCACAACACTAGAAACTTGACTGTATGAATTTGACTTGAACCCTCAGGAGGAGACGGGAGGAGAGGTGGCCAGCAGCCCACCAGAGAGCTCATTCCAGAAGCTGGCGCCCAGCGAGACTCGCTACACCATCCTCCGGGACCGCGACGAGCTGTGACCTCAACAGCCTTCCAGTGATCCTGTGACTCAATGCCACGCCCCGGGGTCAGGGAGGGGGTTAGGGTTGGGACAGGCCAGTGGGACAGAACAGCAACACCCAACACCCTTACTGAAGAGAGAGAGATGGAGGAGTCTGAAGAGGAGGATGGAGGAGAAGAAGAAGGAGAACAGGAGGAGGAGTACAGTCCACAACACAACCATGTTGGAATAACCTATATTTTCATAACTCTTTCACGTACAATTTTTATTTTGGATCAAAAGGAAGTGGGGGATACAGAAGAAAACAGTGTGTGGGCAGGGGGTTAGGGGCATTAGGACATCAAGAGAAGTGTTTTTACTTTTATTTTTTGGAGCTTGTAAATATGTTTGTGCTACATGGGAATCTCATTGTTGGTCTAAATTAAATGCAGAGTTTTCTTTATTTTATTCCTTTTCTTTTTCACCACCCAGCTTTTTGTAGAAAAAAAAAAGAACCCAGAACAGTTCCCTCACTCCAGTCGTACGGTTCTTATCTGTGGGTAGTCCAGTTGATGATAGGAGACGCTTGTTTTAGTCTCACTGACCTCATGGCTGCATCTCAATATGACCAACTCTAGTTTAATTCATTTGTATAGCACAAGGTATAACAATACGCCTGTTTGAAGTAGCTTTATCTCCAGATCTTCTCCACACACACTCTGAAGGAATAGAAGAATATTTTGAAATACTTCTTGGTAGTTGTAACATAATTCAAACCATGACTTGAGACAGAAGATAGAGAGACAGAGCTACTCCACCCTATTGAGATGCACCCCTTCTCTCCCTGGTACTAAATGGATAATAGATTATGACGTCTCTTACAGTGCTTATAAAAAGTATCGCCCCCTTGCACCTTTCTTTTTTTAATGTGTTACTTTTTTACAATGCGGACTCACAGTGGATGTAATTGGGATTTTTTTGACAACAATCAACAGAAAATACTGTCAGACAAAGCAAAGTACACCATCCCCATCATGAAGCCTGGTGGTGGCAGCATCATGCTGTGTGGAGGCTTCTCTGCAGCAGGCCCTGGACGGCTTGTGACTTCAGAAGGTTCAACTCATCTAACTGATGAAAAAACAGAGAAATCCTGATGAAAACGCACAATTATAGATGCATATTTTTAGGTGAAGTCAAATCTACACAGGAATGGCATGACAACAGTCATGTAATTGTCTCAGTGTCCAGACCTCAGTTCAATCCAGAATTTGTGCCAGGATTTGGTAGTTGCTCTTAAGTATGAGCATGTACCTTGACTGAAGTAACTTTAAAGTTAAAGATTTAGTGTCCAAATTAGGGCTGAACAATTATTGTTGTAGTGCATAGATTTCCTAGCCTACAAATCATATTCTACACTTGAAGCTATAATATGTAACGTTTCTGCATTAAGATGTCTTAAAAACAGAACTATGTCACATATTTTGTTGAGTTGTGTAATTATATCATCCCAAATGTTTCCAAAAATTTATTTAAGGTAACTTCCTAGTAGTCGCTAGTTGCCATAACATCCAAAAAACATGTAATACGTCAGAGTGAGGAGGTCAGCAAATGTGATTTAAGGTGACGTGAATAAAACTTTAATACATTTCCTCATTTGTGAGCATGATTTCTGCCTGAGTCATGTCAGATTTTCATCAGAAGTGGTGGTTTTTTAACAATGAGGACATCAATTCCCATGATCCCACGCCACTTCACAACATCAAAACTTGCGTATTTTATAATGGTTCACCATGACGCTGCAGCAGAACTTGTATAATGTGCATTTAAATAAACATCTTTTTTTGGTACAGAACCCTTCAAAAATTAGTCATTTTAATGTTTTCAATGGAAATGATACTAATGATCTGAAAATGATCCTTCCGTCGAATATCTCAAATCATATCGAAATTGCAATATCAGTCAGAATAATGGCAATTAGATATTTTTTTCGAAATCATTCGGCCCTAGTCCACAGATTAGTAAAAGCTGCTACAGGCCTATTGATTTAAGGCCGTAACTGTTGCCAAAGGTGCCTCTTCTAAGTAATGTCTTAAAGGACACACGTCCTTTAAGACATTCTTTAATTGCATGCTTATGCAATTAAGAATTTAAATTTTTTTCCCTCTAAGACCAATCTACAGCCCTTTTCTCTTTTGTTCAGTGTCTAAAATCCTGATAACTTCCACTGCTGTAAAACAGTAAAACATTAAAAGTCAAAAGTGCGCTGGATATCTGGAGACCACGGTGTTACCTCTGAGTTGTGATCCCAGGACTCAAATAAGAGGGGGGGGGGAGGATTTGAAATGGTGTATGAACATGACATGTATGAAATGGCTGTTGCTGTTGTTTTTGCTTTCACCTGTTGTCAAATGTGTCATCATGCTGGAGGAGAAAAGACTGTGTCCTTCCCAGTGTTTTAAACAGCAAAACAGAGACAAAGAGTAGAAAACTCTGTGATGTGATGAACGGTGGAAATTTACAGTCTGCCACTTTATACAAGTTCTCTTAAAACTGGTTTTGTCTCTTTATATGTCTTTGAGGTTTTGGTACAAGTCTAAATCCCTGAGATCCACTGAGCGTGAATGAATCCAGATTAAGAGTACTGGGGACCCATTGTTAAGTTTGTACTGTGTGTCCTGCCCTTCCATAGAAGCCAACAGATGCCTGCAT
This sequence comes from Lutjanus campechanus, assembly GCA_027495735.1. NCBI lineage: Eukaryota > Metazoa > Chordata > Actinopteri > Lutjaniformes > Lutjanidae > Lutjanus > Lutjanus campechanus. The sequence continues at coordinate 5,470 of JAJHUR010098934.1, read as the reverse complement.
AGTGACATATCAGCCCACATACAGGAGAGCAACAGGGGGGAGTATAATACCATTTCTAAAACCAGTCATCTCAGAGGGGAAGAAGAGTAAAAAACTGAAAAAGTAAATTAAAAACCATTTTACAAGAAATCGTGTCGTCTGATGTTTTCTATGTCAGTCTCTCTGAACTTCATTGGTGTCATTTACTGTTCTGTTTACCCAATGAGTGAAAATACTGTTGAAAAGAAACTTTATTTGGCAGAAAACCAGCACAGTATAAACCATACATGGCAGGTTCTTACACTCCAGTCCCTGAAGTGATCTGGACAGTGGCACTTTGGCGCTTTTTGTGCAATTTTGCTTGCAGACTTTGCAAAAAAAGAACAGATCTATATCTATATACAGTATAATTTATATAAACATAGAAGCATTTACATTAGTAAGTAAATGTAACACCACAGTGACGTTAGGCAAAAAAACATTTTCTCCAAACATCATCCTTGTAGTCTCATTACACGAGGAATGAACTACTGTTCACATTGTTTTCTACATCAAGGAACATTAAAGTGTATTAAGGTGTATTACCCACAGTAAATTGTGATCTGAATTCTGGTGTAGGGAGCTTAACAATTTACTGCTGTGGACAGGGTCGGACACCTAAAAAATACATGACATACACACGAAATACACTACATTTACATTTAGAATATTTTCAACATTTTACCTTGCTGCCAGACGGCCTTTTATGGCGGTAAACTGCCATTTTACAAGCCAGATATCACTCTTTCAAAAGCCACCAAAATCCATTGCCAAAAACAATCATTTTAATTCGCAGAGCACAGAAATTGCTGGCCTACTGCTGCCTCAATCTATTAGTTTGTTTTTGTCACTGTGTGGCTTCAGTGAATCCAAACAAACAATTTAAAACACCAAAGTCACAGGATAACACAAAAACTAACCAATCGAGGCAGTGGTAGACCAGCAACTCCCATGTTCTGATTACCGATTTTGATAATGGAGTCTGGTGGTTTTGGAAAGAGTGATATTTGTCTTATATATTATAGTGGTTTCCTATTAGAAAAGGCTGTCTGATGGCAAGATAGAGTGGAGAAAATATTCTAAATATTGTGAACACTTAAATTGATATTAAGTGGGCCTTTTTTAAGCAGGTAAAATACATTTTGCTTCTGGCCCTGTCCACAAGAGTATATTGTTAAGCTTTTTACTCCAGCACTCCTGCTGTTTCTCCAAACTGAAGGGGTGTAGCAAACTCCATCTCCTGTAGGTAACACACTGACAACGGATAAGTACCACATTCAACCCCACCTGAAAAATCTTAACTATCTCCTCAATGCATGATCAGTCATTAGTTTAGAACCAGTGTTTAAAAAAAAGTTATCTCCAGAAGTGATTAAAGAACACAGTGTTCTTGTCAATGATAGCATTTAACAGACTGTTTGGGTCTGTTAAATTTTTCATTGATTTATTTGACGCAGTTTAACGATATGACATGCTCCGATTAGTATTCGACACTGAGCCGACCACATTAAAAGCTGTAGTGTAACTGACTACGTAGCTGAGTTCAGAATAAAAAAATCTCTTGACTTTACAAAATTAGATTCATGTCCCTCTCACAGAAACAGCATTCATACATCAAAATAAGGCTATTATGTAATTGTTTTCCAACAGCGCTCACTAACAGCAAAGCTTTTTGGCGACTGTCTTCAAGGCAATGTGAGCATCGCCAGAGGTCTGCTTTGTACTTCTGATTGGTCAGACAGTGATTAGCCAGCACACCAGAACCTTTGGGTCACTTGTCCTTGCTTGACTCTGCTTCAGTTGGTGGTTCTGGAGGTGGAGGCGGTGCTGTCAGTTGTTTCATCTGTAGATCCACTCGGGCTTTGCGGTGTTTCTGGACCAGATTTCCTCCTGCAAACCCTAGTGCACCTCCTCCCAGAGCAGCAGCCACCCCTGCAGCTTTGAACCCGGCCAGCAGGCCAAGTGGACCTCCTAACACACCGCCCAGCAACGCCCCGGCAACCGGCAACACCGCCAACTTGTACCCCACCGCCTGGAGAGACAGCAGGAAGAGATATGTTCTGGTTTAATTGAACACCCACATTAGGACTTTGTGGCTTCTAGACAGTCTGCGATAGAGTCCGGTTGTGTCGATCCTTTCATGATCATACATCGAGCCACAGAAGGAGGACACAAACAAGCCGGCAAATGTAAATCGACACTTCCACGGCGGCATCAAAGCCTTTTCATTATCTTCGTTTAGGAGAAATCAGAGAGATGTGGCCTGTGTGTTATTACGGTTGTTATCATCAGAGTGAAAGGTGCTCTTTGCTGATGACAATTAATGACACACACACACACACACACAAGCGCGTGCACAGGGACACACATTTGATTAACACTTCACCATTAAATTAATCTAGTTCAAAAGCTAGCATTGCGTGTCCCCACCCCTGTGGCAGTTGAGGGAATTTTAATTTCATCTGAGCTGAGTTAAAAGGACTCTGGGCACAGGTTGTAGAGGATGGAGGAACTGTGGGTGTTGGGTGTGTGTGTGTGTGTGTGCGTGTGTGTGTAATGCTGTTTGACCTGATGACAGATTACGAGCTTTCAAACACGTTAAAACATCTGACACCCCTCTCATCTGCTTTATCTCTCCACACCCCCCCTTGTCTAATGTGCAGCCCACTACATCCAGCAGCAACCTTACAGAGAGGTCAATCTTTGTTTGTGTGGCTGTATGGGTGAATTTAATTTAAATTAAACTCTTGAAAAGAAGATTTCATTATTGGAAGCATTTATTTTACAAATGTTGGGACGGAAGTTCAAGTTCTTAAATGCTTGGTGCACTGACATTACATTAAAAAACATGCAGATAATTTTGGTTTTATTTGGTTACATTTTTACATCAGTTTGAAATACCTGCTGCTGTGAGTCAATGGAGGCGAATAACAATTAAAATCATTTGGTTTTCCAAAGTAGTTTTTTACCTATCAAGGATTCAGTGTCTTGCTCAAGTACTCTGACATGTGGAGAAGAGAAACTGGGGATAGAACTTCCAACCTTAATAACAAACACACCCTGTCACCAGGGATGGGAATCGAGAGACTGATTTTTTACATTTGAAAACTAGTCACCATTTACTTAAACTGTTTGTTTTTTGGATTAAAAATTAAATCCCACCTTCAGTCGGCATGAGGGTGAGTAGTTGATGACTGAATTTTAATTTTTGGGTGAAAAACCCCTTTAAATTGTTCGAAATTTCAAGTATTTGACACTCGATGCACAACTGCAACTGCTTCCCAACCAAGCAGCTTATCCATTACTGAGGCTAAATGTCCTATGTTATCACAACATTAGCACCACACAGGCAGGGTAGCTGGATATTTTTCTTTGAATACAAAAAAAAAAAATCTAAATTATGCTAAATCCTGTGAAACAAAACCTGTGTAGGCCTATTTTTTTTAAGCACAGAAAATCAATCAGGAATCAATAGGGGAAGTGATGAGAATCAGACCGGTAAGCAGAATTGATAATAGCATTGGTATCAATAAATGTTTATCAATTCCCATTCCTATGTGTCACATAACTTGATTATTGATAATTATTTCAATTATTATTATTGTAAAGTCTCTTTCCTGAGATAATCTGCTACTCTGGATAATCCAGACTTTTCATGGTGACTATTTCTTTGAAAGTATTTCCAATTTTCAACATTTGTTTGAGCACTGAAATGAAATGTAACTCACCTCACTTCTACTTCCACTACTAAGTTTTTTGTTTTTGTTTTGTCATGATCATTTGTTCTCAAACATTTTTGGTAGGAAACAATGACTAGGTAAAAAGGTACAATACAGCTCTGCACCATCAGTGTCAGCTCACTGAAGTATTCTTCCTGATACTGATGGTGTTTTGTTGACTTTGTTTTGAAATTCTTTTTTCATTTCTTTCTCCGTGTTTTTCTTTTTTTTTAGCTGTATTACTGCTAAATTTCAACCACAAGTCCATATTCTTGATTTCTGTCATTCAATACTGAAACTGGCCTCCTGCTCACAGTGTACGTGTTAGTGTTAATTGTTTTCTTGTTCTATGAGGTTTTATGACAGTTGACAGTCTGCATTGAAAATAGGAATATTACACATAAAATGTGTTTTAATCAAACTTGCATTTTTATGGAACTTATTGTAGAATTATTTTAGGAATTATGCATGATTGACATTTTTTAAATTAACACTTTTGCTGTACTTTTCTAATCAGGTTATTCAATGTCCAGTGCTTAGCATTTACTGTTTTTACTCAGCACACAAGAACGACAACTAATACGTCATCACCATCTCTGACATTCTGTAATCACAGCCTAATTATTTCACACCTCCATTATGTTCCTAAAAGTGTGAGCAAAACAAAGATCAAAATAGACGACTTCATCTGACAGACGAGATGAACATTTCTTTCCCTTCCTTTAATGTCAAAACAAACACTGACAGTAAAGTTAGACAACATATTTTTTTGATAAACAATCCTTACCAGAAAACTGCTTCCACTGGTGTGTGTGTGTGTGTGTATGATAGATTAAAAACAGGTGATTCATTCTGGGTTTTACAGACACAAAGTTCAACATTTGGAGTGTGTAATATGTGTGAAGGGCACTGAGTTGTCCTTCTGAGTTACACTCAGTGTGTCACAGTGTATTGAATTGATAATGGAAGCCTGAATGCTGCTCTTGAAAAACTATTAAACAGTCATTCAAACCTCTCCTTAATGCTACGTGCACACACACACACAGACTCTCTGTTGTCTCATCCCACCTCTCTATCACTCTTCCTCCCCTCCACTCCTCTCTATCCCTCTCCTCTCTCTATTTCCTTAATTGCAGCTTTCCTCCGTATTCGAGTGGATCAATAGGGACAAACGCTGTGGAATGGCTGGGAGGCAAAGTGCCATCGATCTCCCCCATCTCCCAAACACTGCGCACACACACACACACACACACACATCAGATCATCAGGACACACACACATATAAATACACACCTTCCCCAGGCTCTTGGTCCCCTCCTCCACGTTGGCAGCGGCTGTGTTGACGTTGTCCTCGATGCTGTCAATCTTCTCCTGCTGGGACTGATGCACAGGGGTTAGACACACACAAACACACATTAACACACATATTAACACACATTCAGCTACACACACACACACACACACACATTTGTGACAAAACAACCACCTGTCTTGTATTATGATTTTTTTAAATAAGTCCAAAGTCTACTTTGTGTTAACACTTGAGGTGTGTGTGTGTGTGTGTGTGTGTGTGTGTGTGTGTGTGAGTGTGGAGGGTTTAGGTATATTCAAAGGAGATTTCACTGGGGGTGGGGTCTTACTGCGTTTGTGTGTGTGTGGCATTGTGTAGATCTCATGAAATATTCACAGTGGCAGCTGTCTCTCTCCATGTGAGGGCTGGATGGACACAGTGA